>JZKD02S2005179.1:37386-49857 GCA_000966675.3 Picea glauca
TATATTGGGATGCTTTAGATGAGAAATATTTAGGATACATAGGAAACATATTGAAGTACACTTGATAAACATTTTATGTTCTAGTTCATTCTAATTAACGAGATACATTCTGTTGATGTTAAGGATTTTTACTAGTCTTGAAATCAGTCTCAAACGAGTCATTTGGGTAATTTATCTATAAATTTTCCTTGATGATGTTTTAGATTGTGAAATTTTCAAGATCCTAAGGAGACATAGTGAAGTACTTGCAATAAGAAAATTCAGATTTTGGATTGTTTCAATTTATGAGATATAGGTTGTGGAAGGTAGGGGAATTTGACTAGTCTTAAAACTAGTCTCAAATAGGTGTTCTGGGTAAAACGATAATATCTTAAGTTTGGAAAGTCTGAATTGAGTGTCAATAGTTTCTTTAGAAATAAAGAACATATTATTCTAGGTGAAAATTTCATAAACACATCAGAAATATTGGATATGTGGCATTCTGTACAAGTTCGCTTAGTAAAATAGGTCAAAAATCAACAAGTTTTGGGAAAGATGCCATAAGTTTCACTTGGAATATCAAATTTTGGTCATATCCATGGCATTACAAAGAAGAAATATCATAGTAATACAGGATTAAATTTCAAATTCATAAGGACAAAATTTTAGAGATACATCAGAAGGAAGGTTGGCTAGAAGGACAAACTCCAATTCAAGGTTTTCAAAGGTATGTTCACTTCAAACTATCATAAATTTTGATTGGGATGTCTGATTGAGGTGATTCAAAAGACATTGGAAAGATAAAACATAGGAGATTATATTGGAAAATTATTTCTAATATAATTAGGTTGTAATTTGATTATTTTTGTTAAACCTCACTTAAGAATCAATGGAAATATCTAGATTTATAGGAGATGAAGATAAATATAAAATCAATCTTCTGGAATGGTTGGGGAGGGTAAAATGATATTGTAATTGGGGCAAGTATTAATTTTGATGGTGAATATTGTGAGTGGTGGAAGAGTTTTAATAATAGACAAAACATCACATGAGAAGTATTTGAAGAGTTGTTCTCATGAAATAAATGGATCGAGGACTTCAAACTAGAAGTGATGCATAGAATTGAAGAATATTTAAAAGAAGAAAAAGAAGATGTCAAGAAGAAGGGTGATGATCTATCTAAGATACAAGACCTTAATGAAGCACTCATTAAGCAGGTTCAAAAATTAAAATAGGCAAAGAGTAGAAAAGGAAAGTGGGAAAATGACAAGTCAAGGGAAGAATTGAAAAAGAAAGATGTCAAAATATGGAGATTAAGAAACTATAATAAAAAACTACCGGATGAGGTCAAGAGATTGAAAGAAGAAAACAAGCATGGTCAAAATCAACAAAAAACAAGGATCTTGGATGAGGAGACTACCAAAATATTTGAAGAGGAAATTTGCAAGAAGGTTGAGGAATCCCTAAATATTGATGAGGTAAAATTAAAAATGCAATCTAGAATTGAAGAAGGACGTAATAATTTGATAGATGGGGTCACATTTCAACTTCAAAAGGAGAAATAAGAAAATATTCAGGAAGGTCTCCATAATATATTTGAAGAATTTGAACTCCATCTAGAGGATGTACACTCCTAATATGATGGTATCATCTCCAAGGATAGAGTAATCAAAGACCAAGAAAAGAGAATAGAGGATGCCATTATCTCTGAAAAGAAGACAAATGAAATTAGTGTGTAGGGAGAAGGACAACCATCAAATGTGAAACCATATCGACACCCTCATTACCAAGAAATATTTCAATAAAAACAAGAAGATCAATATCAACATTATCAAGGAAGAAGATGGAATATTCATCAATATTCATGGAATAAGGTATCACAAAACCATTATTCAATAGGATATTATCAGAGACCAACAACTACTACAAATTGGAGAAGTTACAACAACAATACATGGAATCAAAGGAAAGAAAATTATGCAATAACTAGCTATCATTAAGACCAAAAATAATTGAGATTGGATGGATGGATCATCATCAATGGAAAGAAGAATGTAGAAACTAAGAAAAACATATTACTTGGTTTCGTCACATGTAAAGCCTTTACATCTTTGAGGACAATTTTTTTTGGAGGGTACCATGATATGACCCCAAGAAGGGCATATATAGGTTTAAATGTATATGATATGACCCCCAAGGGGGGCATATATGGGGTTAAATGTACATGTAATGTGTAAATATATATGTAATAGGGTCAGCCTAATAAAAAAGGGGCCACTTGTGCAATGTGTGAATAGGTATATATAGAGATCATGTAGTCATTATTGAGGACATCCAAATAGGGATGTATTAATGTATTGGGTATTTGGAGGAGGTTCTCCTATCCTTTAAGAAGTTATTGTGTAACCTATCTCTCTTATATTTATTGGAGTTGTGCTCCATGTTAACATTGGTATACATGGTGTGTACTTCTTTTTTATTCAAACATTTTTATCATTTGGTACATAATAGGTTTTGCTGTTTAGTTTATTCAAAAGTAAATGTGCTTTCTCCCAATGATGTACTCTTAATTTTGGAAACATGGAGTTTTGGTATTTAATGATATTGATCATTCTGACTGGGCACATGAATCACCTAGAAATTGAAATAGACTTGATCTCTATTTGGTATATAATTTTCAAAATCATTTTCTTTATGTCTAATATCTTACAATGATAAATAATTACATGCTAGTACTTACTTTCTTAGAAACTATTATGTCTTTGCGGTATGAATTTGAATGGATGGGAAGTAATGATATCCATTGGATTCAATAGTTTATCTTACCATCTTAGTATCCTCTAGTCCTATCCTCTAGTGACACCAAATACCAGGGTGTCACTTTGGTGACTACTTTCTAGTATGTAATACAAGTAGAACTTATTAATTGCTTGTGCTTGGTATTTGATGAGTGTTGGAGCAGGATATTTTGGGACCAGTTTTGGGAATCATGTAGGAGTAAACTATGTGAAAAAACGATTAAGGAACAATACACGCAGAAGAAAGGAAAACAATTATCACATTTTCAAGAGTCGGCGCACGCGAAAGAAGAAAGTTAGTTAGAAGTAGTTAGACCTTTTGGTCCATTTTGTAATGGGATAAGCCCTAGTGTCAATGTATAAATATGTAATGGTATTTTGGGTAGAATGAAAGTGTTGAAGAGTATGTTATGGATGAGTTATTTTTGAGCTAAGTGTGCACCATATGCAAAAACAATAAGGGCATGTTGGGTTATAACTGAGATATCTTGTATGAGCGCACTGCACACCTTTTGTAAGAGATGATGCTAAATGACAATATAAGAAGCCTACCATTGTGGATGTATCCCAGCTTGGGGTGAACCATGTTAAATATCTATGTTATGATGTATTTTTTGTTGTGATGTGTTTTTTTTCTATTTTGTTTATGACACACACGTAATGTATAAATGGTTAATTTGAAAATGTTATATGATGGTTATGTGCACATGATGAATGTTCTAATGAATGAATGTTAAGTATGATGAATATGATGAATGCCTCCCATTCCCCCATGATTTCATAAACCCAGTTCCTGCAGTGCCCATAGGTACCTCAGGTGAGACTTCACCTGCTTGTGGGTGATGACGAAAGGGACAATACCTGTATGGTATTGTTAGTGATTTAATGTTGAACCCTAGGTCTACCCACTGCACGTCAACAAATGGTTCTATTGCCAGGACCGGGATCTGCGACTGAGGGGAGTGTGGAGACCTACTAAGGAGTAGATTGGGCAATGGTTGGACACGAAGGGAATTGAGTTTGTTGTAGATCAGGATAAGAATCCATAGATCAATGAAGAGAAATGGCTACAGAGGTATGTGTTTACATATTTGCATGAAATTTTATTTGTTGATTTCTCAAATATTTTAGAAGAGTGGATCCAGAGATTAGTTGAACATAATGGAGGATTTCTCATTGTTGTTCCAAAAAATTGGATTCTTGAATTAATTCGACAAGTAAATACTATAAGTAATCAGGTATCACACACAATTGATTTCTAGTTGGATAGTATATTGGGAGGTTACATTACTGAATTTGCTATAGAATGTACTCAGTCGTATAGTGTTGCTAAAAGAGAATTCTTTAAGGGACCGTGTGGAAGATACTTGAAGTCACTATCTAATTGGATTAAGATGTTGTTGTGTGATAAGGGGGTTGTGAAGATGAAATCTAATTTCCCTAGTAGCTAAGCGCTTTCACGAATAAGGGGGACTAGGGGCTAACCAAGGAATGTTCTGAGTGTTGTAGGGAAGAATGAATGAGGAACGGATGGGATGATGATGCCGATAGAAGAAGAGTGTGAAAAAAACAAAGAGATTGGAGTTTTGCGTAGTGGTAAGAGATTTAGGATGAATAGGAAGAGGAATGTGGTTGATAGAGAGGAGTAACATAGTGAGTTTGAAGAGAGAGATATTGGCGTAATATTCTAGATCATACCATGCACAGAGGGTCATCTCAGTACAGTAGAATACGATCACACTCAGGCCAGACTCTGAGTCGAAGGCAGGACCCCTTATGCGTCTCCAAGGTATGAAGAAACTTTATCGATTGTAGTGGGTAAGGGAAGTAAGGATAGCAGTTAAAAAAATGGAAGTAGTATAGTAACCCAACTTCAGATAGTATCACAAAGGAGGAATACCACACATAATATGATGGCAGGAGTAGATCCTACTTTAAGAATGCTTGTCTTTCACGAGCCAGGTTTAGAACATCCACAACAACATTTGTTCATTTTTTAGACAACATGGACTGTGAATAACGTCTAGGATGATGATGCGAAGATTGCGCAGTTGGCAACTCTTGATGATAAAAATCGCAACTAAGAATTCGCCTACAAAGTATTGCTAAAGCTTATTATTTATAAAATAATGATATATATAATACTAGTAGGTGGGACCCCCTTGTAGATTGGAGGATCATATGAGCTTCTTATTTGATATTTGTGATGTTGTTCGACATTGCTTACAGGGTTCTACGTGATTGATGATGAAATATTGGTTTTATTTGCAACATAATAACATATGGATAATGCGTATTATGTGTTGGTTCTGATTGCTCTAAGTTCTAAATTCCATATTGAATGAATGGATTATATTCACTGTTATCACATTGCTGTTAGTGCCATGATTTGTTACATGTTTCACATGCACAAGACACATGTTAGTTGTGATAAGAGATAAAAGAAATATGAGGAAACAATCCAAGGAAGAGGAGCTATCCTATACTATACTATGATATGCTACATTATATTCAAATGAAATTAAAAGGATTAGTGTTAATCATAGATAACAAAGTTAATGGCTATACAATGTATTGATTTATATGAAGGCACATTCAATATGTGTTATGGTATGTTTGGAAATGGTTAATGTGATATGGGGTGGCACACTTGGCAAGTAATGGATGTTAGTTTCGATGCATAGATTAATTGAATGGATTAATGGATGGATGGTCGGTGTGTACTAAGTAATTGAATGAGTAGAGGATGGATGCGACATGAATTTATTGCACATCACTCCATACCTCTCCCACTGGTCGTCACCGTATCTTGGTTATTGTTCAATTGTGTTTCGTTGTGGTTAAGCTCTGATTTTCAGGTGAGGAAAGAACTGCTTGACCAAGCTCACATTTTTAAGGATTTTTGGTTACAGGTATGTCTTTTCCGCCATCCATGAACTCGTTTTGGTTATGAAATAGATATTGGCTCGGTAATGTATTGGTCTGTGATTTTCTTAAGACTGGAAACTATGTAAACTAGTGATATTTCTCTGGAATGGTTGGCTGTGTGTATTCATTGTAAATGAGAGAATTGGATAGTTGAAGTCACGAATTCATTGATGATTTTGTGTGGTGGATGCCATGAAGGATCTCTGTTGTCTTATGGGTTTTGGTTGGAGGGTTTCATTCGGTCCAGACTTGTTGGTCGTGTCCACACAGTTCTTTTAAACATACTCAGTCATATTTGGTGTTACGGGGCTGTTGTGTTTGATTTTGAACCACCTTGGGTCACTGCATATCGTTTTCACTTGGTTGTGGGCTCGTTTATGTTATTGGTGTCTACGTAGTTGGTTATGATGGCTATTATGACAATAGGCTTGCTTTAGGGTTGGTTTATATTTCATGGATCTGCATTTTTACTAGCATTATTTGTTTTTTTGGGAAAACTACCAGGGTTATACCCATGCGTGTTCTCGGGGTTATTACTTTCGAGTAAGGAGCCTCTGCTCCTATGTTCATAGTCTCTCCTACCTAGTGTGAATTTTCACCCTGTCATACATGTTAATGGTTATATGGCATGTGTCTCAACCGTGTTGTTTCTAAGGGTTCTCACCTGCTGTTGATATGGTCGACTCCAATCTCCTTCTGTTTCAATGATCGAACGAACCCTTGACTGTTTTCTTGTTTTCGTTGGTACTGAGCCCGATTTTGATTAACTCAACAATCACACTCTGTCGGTCATATGGTTGACTGTTATAGTTGTTGGGTAGTATTTCAAGTGGGGTTGATTATTGGCTCGTCCATGTTGAGCGTTTTAATTATAGAGTTGATGGAATAGCATTGACAATGGTTTTTATTATTGGTATTTAGTCGTTGCATTATGTATTATAACAGTCGAATCGATAGCTCAGCATGGTTAATTGGTTGATTCGAGAAATGAAATGGGCACATAGTTGCTGCCTCTTGTGTTGTAACAGTTGGATTGTTAACTCAACATTGTTTTATGGTTTGATTGGGAGTATGCCTCTTTGCGTTATGTGTTGGGTTGTGTGTTTCCTACATCATGGTATAAGTTGAAATGATGGTTGTTGTTAATATGTGTTTTAATTGTCAATCAGGATTATCACAATTTAAAATCGTGATAGTTGTGACTTGGTTGTTTGTTGTGTATGTTTTATGGATATTGTGCATCGTATCAAAGATGGGCACGGGTTTTATAACAGTATGGTTTCATTACAATTTAATTGTTAAATTGATTAGAGAACTGGAATTAGGCAGTATTTTAAAAGAACTTATGTCTGTGTTTGATTTGAGGAGACAATTCATGGGCAGTGGTTGATGTTTTGATGTTGAACAGAGTGGAAACAAATGATTGTGTGTTCATTTGGAATTTGTTTTAAATATTAAATGGGACAAATGAGAGGAAACACAATTCTAATATAGGTTGTTTTGGAAGGCATGTTATTTTGAGTATGATGACACTGTGTTAAATATTTCAATGTGAACAGTGAGCAAGTGAACACACAGTAATGGTTAAATTATACACAATGATTGTTTAATTGATCAAAGTAATTATTTGGTTAGTGTTGGATCATTTGCATTAAATACATAATTGTTTTATGGATTACTTAATGGATTTTTCGAACAATATCCACTCTTTTCCCCTACCACTATTTCACTTTTCCGCTAATTACAATCCCCTCGCCTTCCCATATCCATTATCCACTCCTTGTTCCTAAAATTTAATTACAGTTAAGAATAAATCTGTATTGTAACAGTTTAAGATCAGAAGGATGGATTGCAATGATATGTTCTTTGGTTTACGTTACAATTGATTGTTTATCGTATGAGATGTAAACATGATCTTTTCCCCCTCATTTTAAATTTTTTCGCTCAATACAACCCCATGCATATCCCATAACCTTCATTCAGCCCCTGCTCATTGACAACTATTTAACAATTTGTATGGATTGGATTGCATGAGTTTCATATGTTGCTAAGCCAAAATTTATTTCATATTTTAAAAAGGAGTTGTCATGTATGGTTGTTAAAGAAACTATTTGTTAATCAATTATGCATACATGAATGAGATTTTTCAGCTGGGGTAGACATGGCAGAGGTAACCAAGGAAGGGGTAACTAGAACAGGGGCCCCAACAGACCAATAGTCTCCATACACTTTGATGCAGACTCGCAAGAGTTAGGCTAGTTGTTTCAAGATGATTTTTTTAATTGGATTTGGCAAGGAGTGGTCCAACCTAGGCCTAAAAGTCCTCCCTTCCAAGCTCCAAAGGTCCCCAGTATTCACGTGACCCCTCATGTCTCATTGCGGCCTGAAGTTCTCGAAAATGACGGATGGCAAGAGATTGTCCACATGACAGTCTCCCAACATTGTGGCTGGCCCAATTTGTCTTTACCTGCTCCCCTTCCTATCAATCAAATTGTCCAAGATGCCCCTGTACACTCACAAGTTCAATCTTCCCATGTGAGTAAAAGGTTGAAAACCGAGGCCCACCATGCCCCTGAAAAAGGAAAATCCATTGATGCCCCTTCCTCACTTTCCAATGGCTTTGATAAATCTGTGTCCTCATGCATGCATTTAAGGGAAGATTTCTCTCATATGATTATCGAGATTAGGCCTAAAGGCTCAACACAACCAAAGACAAATTCAGAGAGATCAAAAGGTGACAACATCAACAAGGGAAGGATTGCATCTCACAGTGGAAAATATGGATTTTAAGTTTTTTTTTAATTTATAAATTGATGATAACATTTGACTTCTGGAATTTTGGACAACACATTATTTTTTGGATATACGAGTAATATATTTTGGAAATAATTTCAATTATTATTGAGATAAAATGTCAAATATGAATGTGATGATGGGAGTCACAAGAAGGGATGTTTTATTTAATTAACTAGTTGTGTTATGATTGTTAAAAACTAAAGGGAGTCACAATGGGTCCCACCTACTAGTTATTATTTATGTAAAAATCCTTATTATGATTATTACTTTTCCCCCTTAACTAAAAAAGTTGGTTCATTTTTTGTTAACTTAACTAATGAAGTAGTTCAACTACTTCAACCAATTCCAATTTTCTTAAAGGAAAAAGAAAAGGGAGGAACAAGAGGAGAATAGAAGGAGAAGCATACTAAGGTTTGCTCTTTGAGTTTTTGTTTAGATAATTCAGTTTTCATTCATTCCTTAATTCATTAGAAGCCTAATTCTTTTTTATGATAGAAGGGTCCTATTGTAGACAGTAATATTCAGGGCTGAATTACATCATTTAGACACTTGTTTTTCAGAGGTGTTGATCTATCTTTGATAGTCTGTGTAGACTTGTTTGTTTGTGAATTAGTTTTCATGACTGACAAAGACTATTGTGCAGAGTCTAGTGGGAAGAAATCTATGGCAAGCTGATCCAACTTTTCAAGTTCAGTTTTTTATTTTCTGTCAGAAGTCCTTTTGTATGTTTCATCGGGGACGTTTAAGTTTGACTTTGGTCCAAAACTTCCTCAGGAAATTTTGTAAAGAGAACGATTCTTTCATGAATTGGAATGAAATAAAGGATTGTTTTATGTCTCATATGTGTTTATTATTGACTTAGTGTCTTTACTTCGGTCTCTATATTTATTTCAGCATTTAATATGTTCAGAAAATTACATAAAAAATTATTTTTCAGCAAGCTTTTAATTATAAAAAAAAACCAGCCTAAGCACTTGTAAACAATACCTGTGAATTAGGATATCAGTTTTGATGGCTATAAACATAGGTTGATATTCCCATCTATCTTTCTTTAGCCAAGCAGGATCTAAAAATGTTTGAGTAAGATCATTTCGTATATTTTCCTCAACATTTATTTGGTGACCATACTGGGGAGATCTTCAATATCTCTCTAGTTAATTTTTATGCTTGATTAGCATCGAATACATCTATTTTTATGATATTGATTATTTGACTGTTTATTTCTTAATGAATGTATATGTTGCAAGGCATCCCAATATTGAGCCCGGTCTTCAAGATCATACCAGCATTGTTTTGAATTTGTTCAACACCATTTTAGACACTGCCAATACTCATGCTGAGCTTAATGTAGTAATTGAACAAGATATCAGTGCCCAAGAACGTTGGGAAGCTAGATGTAGACAACCTACAAATCAACAGTAACCTTCTTGTTCCTTCAGTTTTGGCCTTACTTTCATGTCCTTGTATTCTCGTGTTTCTATAAGAAGAAGAGGCTTATCACCTGAAATTAATCTTATTGCTAAAATAGGAAGAAGGAACATTGTGTTGTCAACCCAACAAAGTTCTCTAAGGATAACTTTGTCTGATTCTTCTAGTTCGTCTTTCTCTCCCTCATCTATCATCCATAAGATGACATCTAGTGGTGGCTCTGGTGGCACTGGAAGTGCTTCCTCCTCTCAGTATTCAGTTTCATCAGTGATTGGTAGCTTATATAGCCACCATATCCCTATCCAATCTACCACTAATCCCACCAAAGTAATTAAAAAATATGGGATTTTTCAGTTTGAAGAAGACGCCACAACCACATCGTGGCATGTGTCCTCTCCTCTTAACATAACACCTGCTACTCGTCCACTTCCTAAATTCAAAGAGTATCTCCCTAGTTTTTTGGGGAATAACATTGTCACTACAAATGAACACCTGATGGAATTTTCCAATGCTTGTCACAATATAGGAGCCAATGACAACGATACTTGCATGCACTTATTCGTCAATTCCTTGGAAGGAAAGGTCATGGCCGATTTCTTTGACCTTCATCCTAAGATTCTATCTACTTGGGAGGAGTTAGTCTATTGGTCCAGATGTACCTATGGGGAATCTAAAAGCCCAACTGAGCAGTTACGGGAGTACAATAACATCGCCTATAAGGATGGTGAGACCATCAAGTCTTTCAACTTGTGTTTCACTAAGCTATACAATCAAATCCCTGAGCTCATTCGACCTCATAACCAAGCCACTTTTGTGCATTACTACAATGCATTACCTTCCTTCTATCATCATAGTCTTGAGGAAATTCCATTGATAACCTTGGTTCTGCTCTGCATAATTTTTTAGAGTATGAATAATAGCTCAAAATAATAGGTCTTCCCCAGGGAGAATCGGTTAAACAAATAGACATGTCCTCCCTCTTACGACTAGTACAATATATGAATAATCATATGATACCGTATGAGCAAAAGGGAAATGTCTCCCCTCTAACCCATGGAGATTCATCCTCTTCTGCACCCCCCTTTAGAAACCCAATTGAAAATAATTTTCAGCCCAAGGCTATCTTGCCTCGAATTTGGTGTAACTTTTGCAAGAAACACCATGAGGAAGCCACATGTGAGGTAAGGAAGACTTCCAAAGATAAGATATTTGGTAAAAGACCAGAAAATACCATCATTGTCCTAGATTTTGTAGAGCCGGAGGATTTCATGATCATCAATACTAGGAACAAATCCTACACTCCCAAAGGAAAATATGATCCTCCCCACAATTATTCTATCCCAAGCTCATCATCACCAGTTGTTACGGTTCAGGTTCCTAAAGTTCCTAACAGTCAAGAAACAATTTCACCTTTCCCCTCTTCCAAATACAATATTCTGAATCAGTTGGCCAACATCAAAGCAAATGCCACCCTCATGGACATGGTTGTAGTCCCTGAACAACAACGGCATCTAAAACAATTCATGGAAGGAAAGGCTTCCGTTGTAGGCAACCTCTCTGAAGAGGTAAATGAAGAGGATTCATTTGTAAATAAAGTAGGTGTACATAACTTTAGATACCCTGTAAAAAATCCCCCTTTTTATATTTTTGTAAACATTATGGATAAGATTTCCCATTGTTGCCTCATTGATGGCGGTTCGGGCCCAAGTGTGATGTCGAAGATTATTATGGAAGAGCAAGGCTTGTCTTGTACAAATGAAAACACCAGAAGCATGCTCTCCTATAATAGTCTACAAAAAAAAACATAGGTGAGATTAAATATGTGACCTTAGTCTTGTGTGCACACCCTGAAATAAAGACAACCCTTAGTATTCAGGTAATCGACATACCAGTAAGCAATTACTTAATCATCTTGGGAAGAGCTTGGAAAGATTTGACGGGTGGATACCTCTCACTCGACGATACACATTTATTCGTTCCTTGGTATGGTAAAAACATTATAGTCATTAGAGAGGGGAGGATTTCACCTTACATAGAGTGTGTTCCACAACCTAATGTAAACTATATCGAAGAGGAACTAGGAGTGTATTCCATCTTTTTTGAGGAGGATAACATTCCCTTGGAACAAATTGATCTGGATGATGGTATGTGGCACATGCACTTCGATGGTTTGTGCTCTAGTGAAGGTAACAAAGCTGGCATAATCTTATACTCTCTTGTTGGGAATATTCATAATTTTTCTTACAGGTTGGAGTTTGCTTGCACAAACAATGTCACTAAATTCAAAGCCTTTTTATTAGGTATTGAAAACACTTATAATCTTGGTTTTGGTCACCTTTCATTTTTTGGGGATTCCGAGCTTGTTGTGAACCTTGTACGTAAGATTTACTCTCCTAGCAACAAGTTGATGAAACAATATACCCAAATTGTTTGGGCACTTATCTCGAACCTATTATCTTTCAACATCACTCATGTTAAGAGGGAATTGAACTCAATGGTTGATCGGTTAACTATTTTTGCAGCCTCTCCTAATCGACAACTT
>JZKD02S2005212.1:8166-21210 GCA_000966675.3 Picea glauca
GACTGCATGAGAAGAAGCTGGAGTAGTTGACGTGGTGGAAGTGGAAGGACGAGGTGCGTCAGGGAGTAAGTCATAAAGGGTACCTGTTTGTGAGTAAATGAGGTCAAGGTATTGAGGACGGCTTATGGCCTATTATTCCGTGAAAACTCCACCCATGGAAATGTCACGAGCGATGTCATTCACAAATGATTTTTTGAACCACTCTGCCAACAAATTATCAAGAAGTTTGAGTTTGATGAGACGTCGTCTCCGTTGCCACTCATGAATGCGATCGAATATATAGGTGGCTTTGGTTTGTTTGAAAGAACTCAAAATCTCGATCCCCATTTCATAACAGATCGATAACTGGTAGTGGGTGAGGAAAGCCATAGCTAGGGTGTTGAAGTCGACGAAGAAACATCGTGGTAATTTTATATACCACTTCATAGCAGAACCTGTGAGAGTTCTTTGAAAAAGACATAATCAGATAGAGTCATCCATCGAGGAGTTGGATGAGCACTAGAGGTGAAAAGTCATGACGTGATTGTTCGGGTCCTCTCCTGCTTTGCCATCAAATTTAGGGATGTCAGATGGTAGCTTGTCTAGTATAGCGGGCCATTCAAGAGAGTGACAAATTGGATCATTTAAAATCCTTGACAGATTCGGGAGGTCCAAAGTGGCCAAGAAGGGTAACTGTCTATTCACATGTGGGTACTGGTGGCTTTGGGGAGGGAGCCCCATTGGCAAACCAGTGGGACCATAAGCAGTCTGCATATAGTGCAAAGACCCAGGCAGATTCGGTGGTTGTTGTGGAGGAAAGTAGCTCATGGGATTGTATCATTAAATAGGGACATGAGTTTGAGCATTCGAGCCCCAAATAGGATTGGATGTACCTAGATATGGTTGGCCTGTACTAGGGGGTATAATGGATGTAGATGGAAGCTATTTCCCCCCAGTTGATTGAGGATTATGTTGTATCATATGGTTCCAATACTGGGCCAAGGATGGAGGTATGTTTTGTCCATAGGGTGGGGTCGGTGGGGGTTGTCCTCCAATCGAGGGTTGTGTTCCAATTGGGGGTTGTGTTCCAATTGGGATTTGCATTCCAATAGGAATTTTCCCTATAAGGGGGGGTTGAGTCAAACCTGCTTGGTGAAATTGTCAACCAACATGAATATGGTAATTTGGTGTGAACGATGGAATAGTGCCACTAGGATTAGTGCTGCCAGTATAGGATGATAAAGGTCCTCTGAAAGGGGGTTGAGGATGTGTCAGAATGAATCTGGGAGGAGAGTGCCCAGAAGAAGAGAGACCACTAGGAGTTCCAGATGGGGTTTGCGTAGGAGTGGGAATAGAAGCATTCGATGCATGGTATCCAGGTGGAAGCGTCGGGGTGACACTGGGCGAGAGCGGTGTGCCGATGGGGGCTTGAATAGCCGCTGTAATTCTGATGTGAATACTCGTAGTGTCTGTGTAATGGGCCATTTCTATAGGGACGGTTAAGATGTGGTCAGCTCATGGAGTTTCTGTACTAGGAAAATAATAAGCAGTAGTAAAAGGTACTTTGTCTAGGTCATAGGTTTCAGGGAATGCAGGTGAGACGGTGATTTCAACACTTGATCCTGCACCAAAAAGGTCCCATCTAAAAATTCCAGTAGAACAAAAAGGATCTTGGCCCTCAGGTCCTGGAAAGGGTCCATTCGGTGATCCAGAAGACACAACAACTAAGTCTCTTGAAGAATTCACTCGCATAATATGTCTCTCAGAATCGGGGTGAAGTCGAAAGTCCTCTCAAGAATTGGTAATTCGGAACTGTTCCAGAGAGTCAGTTCTTTCCACTTGTGGAGTGGTGACATCTTGGACTTCACTCTTTTGAGGGGAGCCCTCAGATGAGCTTGTAGGCAGGGGTTGAGAACCTTCCAGGTTTTCTGGAGGTAAGCCCTGCATTCTACGTGAATGATGTGGAGGGTCTATTGTGAACGAGTTACAAACTTACGAAGAAAAAAAAGCCTATGGTCAACTTGGGTAAACAAATAACATGCGCTAGTAAACAAAATCTAGGAAACAATACCAAGCAAACAAGACCTTCTAATTCCGAAGTCACTAGTTGGTGATGAAATCCAATGTCACAACAACGAGATGAGAAGGGGCTGGGATAGGGTGGAAAAGTTATGTTGACAACCTACTTAATGGACTTACACCCTGGTGCAAGCTCCCACACATAATCATGGGTATACCCTCCAAGGAGCCCGAGTGAGTTTGGCCAACATCGATTCCAGGTACTATGAAGACTTGCCCCTTCACAGTCACCTTGTGTAAGACCCTAAGAAGATAGGCCACTAAGGTTACCACCGACAAAAATAAAGCCTGGGGGGATAGTCGATGGTCGAATCCACATGCAAGGGCAGGGTATCTAGCCCGAAATCAACTCAAGAGGCTTCCACTCATCATTGTGGGTATACCTCTAAGTGATCCCCGTAATACATGAAATTTCTACACCGATATCAATAAAGCAAGGTGAGTAACTCTGTTAATATCAATGTGACCTCGTGTTTGACCCTTGTGTGAGAAGGGATTCCCAGGACAAAACATTATAAATGGAATTTGACACTCCTTAACACAAGATGCTATTGTGTGTTTTGTGCTTTTGAGAGTGTATCTCTATGCCTATTCCAAAGCACTAGCCTAGCTAATTGTTGGTGTAATAGAGCCCTAGAAAAGAGTCACTTCTTAAATTTTAAAATTGCGCCTAGCTAATTGTTGGTGTAATAGAGCCCTAGAAAAGAGTCACTTCTTAAATTTTAAAATCGCACAATGTTATTAAGGGTTGTTGTTACTCAAAGGGAATGAAGATGAAACCGATGTTGTGTGAGACTTTGACCCAACAATGTATAGATAGGAATGAAATATATCAATTTTCGTTCGATGAAGGCTATGTACAGAAGGGAAAGAGAAGTGTTCTGGAACAATCTTGAACTACGATACACAATCTTCTTTAAAATGCAATCTCAACGAATCACACAATAATGACAATTCTCTATTTGTTCTTTTTCAACAATTTCAACAATTGATTTTCANGATCTAGAACAAAACAGGACAAGACATGACTCTTTCCCTAAGTTATGACCATTTAATTAGCTAGTAAGGAGGAACAAGTAACATACCTTTGTATCGCTTCCTAGGGTCTCTGTTGATCCTGCTTTGATCCGGTGCTCTCGTGAGGTCAAGACAAAGACAACACAAACCAACCAAAGTGAAGATCAAAAAATGTATTCAATCGTCAACTTATGTGTATGATCAAGGAGTTACACAATAAAGTAAGAATGACTTTATGGGAAAAGGACATGTCGATGTATCATATTAATCGAAAGTAGAAGATACAACCTGATCGCCTTGATGTCGCAAGCTTCCTTTCTGTGAATCTTGGTTCCAACACACACACTTTCTCGATCCTTGCATGAAGAAGATCCAATTCCTCTTGATAGACCTACTAGAGTTTCCAAGCTTCTGATCAAGCAGGGTTCTTCACACAATTCCTTCACCAATTCTTCAATTAATCTTGCTTAACCTTTTCCATGAGAATCCTATCAATATATAGGAGAGAATGAGATGGTTACATGGATGAGAATGATCCCACCAAATTAGGGAATCCAGTAAAATGATAACCATTCGAATGCCAACCCATTTTCTAGAAGATTCCCTTCTAGAACCATCGAGACTTCATCTCTTTTCCAAGCTTGAAAACAAGTTCGCAGCCTAAGTATAGATAAAAATGCAAGAAGTTCGCACCCTAGCTGAAGGTGGCCTACGAGAATGGGTCATTCTCGCACCCTAGGCTATAAGCAGCCTGCGAACTCACTTTAAAAACATGTTTTATGGAAGGAGATAAATGCCACTTTTCTCAGAAGAAATTTCTTGTTAGGAGTCTGAGTACACCATTGTCAATACACCATCAAGATGACCAAAATCATGTGTAACACCTAGGAGAGTTTCCTGGAGTGATAACAATTTGGCGGCATTTCCGGGGAGAGGAGATTGAAGCTCAGCTTCCTTGGGAGACGACAAGATCCAGCTTTGATGATAGACAAAGCTTGGACATCATTTGGTTGTAATTATCTATCTGGCGACTCCATGAAGGACAGATTCAGTGGCGACTCCACAATAATCAAATTTCAAAAGAGTTTGCAGCTCTTTTGGCTTGGAGGTTTGCACCTCTTGACTTCTCAACATTTCCTGGTTTCCCACATCCAGTTCCTTCTATAGATTTTTGGGGAGATCACATTCCAAGATTTGCAGAAAAGAAAGAAGATAATCCTTTAGATCATCTCATTATATTTCATCAATGCATGGTTGAACTGGATATATATCATGAGGATGTGCTCATGAAGATATTTGTCTTCTCATTGGAAGGAGATGCTTGTGAATGGTATCGATATTTACCTCCTTCTAGCATATCTTCTTTAAAAGAGTTTCATACAGTATTCCATCATCGATGTGAAAGGTATTTTGCTCGGGAAATTATTCTTGAGGGTTGTTGTGAAGAATTTCATTCATATATTCAAAATGTTTATTCTTCTAGTTGTGAACATGAAGTTCTTTCTATTATTGTTGTTCAAGAGGAATATCTTCAAGATAGAGTTGATGTGAATATTGATGATTGTGTGACCGAAGATTCTCGGGATTGTTCTTCTTATGTACCTACTACTTTAAACAAAAATGAAAAGGATCATAGGGTAGGNGATCTAGAACAAAACAGGACAAGACATGACTCTTTCCCTAAGTTATGACCATTTAATTAGCTAGTAAGGAGGAACAAGTAACATACCTTTGTATCGCTTCCTAGGGTCTCTGTTGCTCCTGCTTTGCTCCGGTGCTCTCGTGAGGTCAAGACAAAGACAACACAAACCAACCAAAGTGAAGATCAAAAAATGTATTCAATCGTCAACTTATGTGTATGATCAAGAAGTTACACAATAAAGTAAGAATGACTTTATGGGAAAAGGACATGTCGATGTATCATATTAATCGAAAGTAGAAGATACAACTTGATCGCCTTGATGTCAAAAGCTTCCTTTCTGTGACTCTTGGTTCCAACACACACACTTTCTCGATCCTTGCATGAAGAAGATCCAATTCCTCTTGATAGACCTACTAGAGTTTCCAAGCTTCTGATCAAGCAGGGTTCTTCACACAATTCCTTCACCAATTCTTCAATTAATCTTGCTTAACCTTTTCCATGAGAATCCTATCAATATATAGGAGAGAATGAGATGGTTACATGGATGAGAATGATCCCACCAAATTAGGGAAGCCAGTAAAATGATAACCATTCGAATGCCAACCCATTTTCTAGAAGATTCCCTTCTAGAACCATCGAGACTTCATCTCTTTTCCAAGCTTGAAAACAAGTTCGCACCCTAAGTATAGATAAAAATGCAAGAAGTTCGCACCCTAGATGAAGGTGGCCTACGAGAATGGGTCATTCTTGCACCCTAGGCTATAAGCAGCCTGCGAACTCACTTTAAAAACATGTTTTCTGGAAGGAGATAAATGCCACTTTTCTCAGGAGAAATTTCTTGTTAGGAGTCTGAGTACACCATTGTCAATACACCATCAAGATGACCAAAATCATGTGTAACACCACGGAGAGTTTCCTGGAGTGATAACAATTTGGCGCCATTTTCGGGGAGAGGAGATTGAAGCTCAGCTTCCTTGGGAGACGACAAGATCCAGCTTTGATGATAGACAAAGCTTGGACATCATTTGGTTGTAATTATCTATCTGGCGACTCCATGAAGGACAGATTCAGTGGCGACTCCACAATAATCAAATTTCAAAAGAGTTTGCAGCTCTTTTGGCTTGGAGGTTTGCACCTCTTGACTTCTCAACATTTCCTGGTTTCCCACATCCAGTTCCTTCTATAGATTTTTGGGGAGATCACATTCCAAGATTTGCAGAAAAGAAAGAAGATAATCCTTTAGATCATCTCATTATATTTCATCAATGCATGGTTGAACTGGATATATATCATGAGGATGTGCTCATGAAGATATTTGTCTTCTCATTGGAAGGAGATGCTTGTGAATGGTATCGATATTTACCTCCTTCTAGCATATCTTCTTTAAAAGAGTTTCATACAGTATTCCATCATCGATGTGAAAGGTATTTTGCTCGGGAAATTATTCTTGAGGGTTGTTGTGAAGAATTTCATTCATATATTCAAAATGTTTATTCTTCTAGTTGTGAACATGAAGTTCTTTCTATTATTGTTGTTCAAGAGGAATATCTTCAAGATAGAGTTGATGTGAATATTGATGATTGTGTGACCGAAGATTCTCGGGATTGTTCTTCTTATGTACCTACTACTTTAAACAAAAATGAAAAGGATCATAGGGTAGGNCGATCCATCTTCATCATGTATCAATGACAACTCATTGATCCATCTTCATCATATCAATGAAAACTCATTGATCCATATTCATCTATGCATTCTCATCAAGTAAAATACATATTATATTACATCAATCAATCCTTTGACATCAATCGATCACTTGACATCAATCAATGACATCAATCAATCAAACCATTGGTATCAATGACAACATGATCCAACACATTGGTGTGTTGTGTTGAATAAAGTAAGTGTTTTCCTTCCAATCATTCATTGAGCATTTTCTTCTCTTATTTTTCTTGAAGCATCATCTTAGAGAAGTCAAACAAAGTCCTTGTCCTTACCTTTCTGGGAATGCAATGATAGGACTTAGTATTAGCCCTCTAGGAAAACCCTCCTTATGTTAGAAACCATGGCCTATAAATGTAGAGGTAAGGGAACTAAGGTGATAGTGGGAGGCTTCCACATCTATTTCCTCAGGATTCCCTATCTAAAAGATAGTTAGTTTGAATAGTTGGGTCAGTCAACTGACTCAACCAACCAACCAACTATTGTGGCCACAACAACCCTCTTATTTTTATTTTATAACAAAAAGGAAAGCCCCCCCTACCAAATTGAATACATGAAGATGGTTTGTAGTTATGTAACACCTTCACTTGGATGAACTCTTTAGTGTGCAATCATAACACCTTCTATAATTGGCTCAAAAATCAAATTTTATTTTTTTTTCTTAAAAATAAAGTTTTAATTTAAAAAAAATTAAATTGTTGTCGTCTCAATTTCGACGCACCATGAAAATATTGCGACACACTTGCTATACAAATCACAAAAAATTGCATACAAATATACCCTGTTTTCCTCGCACTTGCAACGACCCTTACAAATCTTGTGACACACTTGCTATACAAATCACAAAAATTGTATAGCAATTTCGTGGCAATATGCCATGTTTTCTTCACAATTGCGACAACCTGTACAAATCTTGAGATGGACTTGCCATACAAATAAAAAAAATTGTATAGCAATTTTGTCACAATATACCCTATTTTTGTTGCTCGTGCGAAGACCTCTTCGAAAGATGATTCATCACAAACATTTTCCTTACTTTGCCTATATTGTCGGGTGTGCGAGGATATCTCTTGATTGTCTCTCTTGCGATGATAGCTCTACATTGTCTCATTTGTGACGATTTCCCTACTTTGTCTCATTTGCGACGATTTCCCTACTTTTTTTCTCTTTTGACGATGTCTGACAACTTCCCTAGTATCGTCGCTCTTACGACGTTAATCCAGGTTTGTTGCACATGCCATGTCACATTAAACGACGTTTGGGAGACTCAATATTCATCGCAATATCCATGACATAACGTTGCAAGAGCGTTGAAAGAGTTGTCACAAAATGACCTGAATTTGCTAGTGCTACAATAAGACCCTACTATCATAAAAAAGAATTAGGCTTCTAATGAATTAAGGAATGAATGAAAACTGAATTATCTCAACAAAAAAGCAAGAGAAAACCTTGGTCTGCTTCTCCTTCTATTCTCCTCTTGTTCCTCCCTTTCCTTTTTCCTTTAAGAAAATTAGAATTGGTTGAAGTAGTTGAAATACTTCATTAGTTAAGTTAACTAAAACTCAACTAACTTTTTAGTTAGGGGGAAAAGTAATAAATCATAATAAGGGTTTTTAAAGAAATAATAACTAGTAGGTGGGACCCCTTGTGACTCCCTTTAGCTTTTAAAAATCATAACACAACTAGTTAATTAAACAAAACAACCCTCCTTGTGACTCCCCTCATCACATTCATATTTGAAAATTTATCTCCATGATATTTGAAATTATTTCCAAAATATATTACTCATATATCCAAAAATAACATGCTGTCCAAAATTTAGAAGTTAAATGTTCTCAACAATTAATAAATAAATAACACTTAAAATCCACATTTCCTACTCTGAGATGCAATCCTTCCCTTGTTGATGTTGTCACCTTTTGATCTCTCCAAATGTGCCTTTGGTTGTTCTAAGCCTTTATGCTTAATATCGTTGATCACACGAGAACAATCATCCCTCGAATGCATGTGGGAGGACATGGATTTATCAGAGTAATTGGAGGGTGAGGAAGGGACAACAATGGCTTTTCCTTTGTCAGGGGCATGGTGGGCCTTGGTTTTTAACCTTTTACTCACATGGGAATACTGAACTAGTGAGTGGACAGGGGCATCTTGGACAATTTTATTGATAGGATGGGGAGTAGGTAAATACAAATTGGGCCAGCCACAATGTTGGGAGACTGTCGAGTGGAGAATCTCTTGCCATCTATCGTTTTCAGGAACTTCGGGTTGCAATGAGACATGAGGGGGCACAGGGATACCAGGGACCCGTGGGGCTTGGAAGGGAGGCCTTTCAAGCCTAGGTTGGACCACTCCTTTCCCAATCTAGTTGAAAAACCCATCTTGAAACAAGTAGCCTAATTCTTGTGAGTTTGCATCAAAGTGTATGGAAAATCTTGGGAGAATCTTGGCCTTCTAGGGCCCCTGTTCCAATTACCTCTTCCATGACTACCTATGCTAAAAAAAATCATTCCTGTATGCATAATTGATTAGAAAATAGTCTCTTTAAAAACCATACATGACAACTCTTTTAAAATATGAAATACAATTTGGCTCAACAACATATCAGACTCATGCAATCCAATCCATACAAATTGTTTAATAGTTATCAATGAGCAGGGGGTGAACAAAGGTTCTTGGATATGTGAGGGGTTTGTATTGAGTGAAAAATGTTAAAATGAGGGGGAAAATATCATGATTATTTCTCACAGACAACAACCAATCAACTGTAATGTAAACCAAAGAACATATCACTGTAATCCATCCTTGCAATCTTAAACTGTTACAATACAAAGTTCCTCTTAACTGTAATTAAATTTTAGGAATAGGGAGTGAATAATGGTTATGGGAAGGTGAGGGGATTGTAATTAGTGAAAAGTGAAATAATGGTAAGGGGAAAATAGAGGATAATGTTCATAAAATTAATTAAGTAATCCATAAAATAATTATGTATTTAATGAAAATGATCCAAAACTAACCGAATAATTATTGTGATCTATTAAACAATTACCGTGTATAATTTAACCATTACTATGTGTTAAAATTGCTCATTGTTCACATTTAAATCCTTAACACTTTTAATTAATCACAGTGTCACCATACTCAAAATAAGATGCCTTCCAAAACAACCTCTACAAGAATTATGTTTCCTCTCACTTCTTCTTTTTAACATTTAACACAATTCCAATGAACAAACAGTGATTTGTATCGACTCTGTTCAACATCAAAACAATCAACCACTGTCCATAAATTACTTTCTCAAATCAAACAAAGACACAAGTTCTTTTAAAATCATACCTGATTCCATTTCTCTAATCAATTTAACAATTAAATTGCAATGAAACCATATTGTTATAACTCATGCACATATCTGATGGTGCAATCAACGATACAATGCACGATATCCATAAAACATACACAACACACAACCAAGTCTCTGACATTAAATCTCAAATTTGTAACGATCTCGATCGGGACATATTAAACATACAACAACCACCAAAATTTTTTATACCACGCTGTAGGAATACAGACCACTCAAACACAAAGAACCTTTCTATGACTATACATGTCTAATTACTCCAAGTCAAAACATCAAACGATGTCGAGTTATCAATCCAATACAAGGAGGCAACAACTGTATGCCCAATTTCATTTCCCAAATCAACCAATTAAACCATGTTGATCTATTGATTCAACTGTCAAAATGAATAATGCAACGACTATATACCAATGATAACAACCAATGTCAATGCTATTAACAGAAACGATCCAACAATCAACCACTATCGACAATACTCCACCAACTCATAACAATCAACCATGTGCCCGATAGGATATAACTAGCTCAATTCATCACAATTAGGCTTGAATAATCAAGGGTGGGCTCTGAGTAATCAAGGGTTCGCTCGTTGGAACCAACATAGGGAGACTAGAGTTGACCACAGTGATAGCAGAGGAGAATTCTTCAAGGCAACACGGTGGACACACATGCCACATAACCAATAGCTTGCACGATAGGGTGATAGTTCACACCAGGTAGAAGAGATTATGAACAGAGGAGAAGAGGTTCCTTAATGGCCGATAAATAACACCGAGAACACGTAGGGCATAACCCTCACAGTTTTCCCCCAAAAATGAAAAATGCTGATATAAAAGTCGAGGCATGGAATATCAACCAACCCTAAAGAAAGCCTCTTGGCATAATAGCCATCATAACCAACTGCACAGACACCAATAACATAAACGAGCCCACAACCAGGTGAAATGATATGCAGTGACACAAGGTGGTTCAAAATCAAACCCAACAACCCCATAACAACAAATACGACTGGGTATGGTGAAAAGCACTGTGTGGAGATAGATAACAAGTCTAGACTGAATGAACCCTCCAAAAAAATCCCATAAAGACAACATAGAGCCTTCATGGCTTCCACCACTTAGAATGATCAATGAAACCGTGAGTTCAAACATCCAATTTTTCCATTTGCAATGAATAACACACAAAAAACCATTGCAGAGAAATAACATGAATTTACATAGTTTCCAGCCTCAAGAAAAGCATAGAACAATACATCACCGAGACAATATCTATTTCATAAGCATAGCAAGTTCATGGATGGTGAAAAAGACATACCTATAACCAAAAATTCTTAAAAATGCGAGCTTGGTCGAGCAGTTCCTTCCTCACCTGAATATCAAAGCTTAACCACAATGAAAACAATTGAACAATAGAAAAGCTAGGGTGATGGCCAGTGGGAGAGGTATGGAGGGACGTGTAGTAAATGCACGCCACTTCCATCCTCTACTCATTCAATTACTTAGTACATTCCATCCATCCATCAATTAATCCATTCAATTAATCCATGCATCGAAACCAACATCCATTACTTGCCAAGTGCTCCACCCTATATCAAATTAACCATTTCCAAACATACCATAACACATATCAAATGTTCCTTCAGAACTCAATACATTGTATAGCCACTATGATGGTTAGTTAGGACTAACACCATTTCTTTAATTTCAAATGCATATAGTGTAGCATAGTATAGCATAGCTTAGTTTCTTCTCCTTAGATTTTTCCATAGGTCTCTTTTCTATTTTCTATTGCTCTTATTTCTTGTTATAACTAACATGTGTTTTGTGTAGGTACAACATGTGACGATTCATGTCTTAAAAAACAATGCCATAACTGTGAATAGAATCCATTCATACATAAAATTTAGAGCTTAGAGCAATGAAACCCACATATAGCATGCATTATCCATCTGTCATTATGTCAAAAATAAAACCAAGATTTCATCATCAATCAAGTAGAACCCTGTAAGCAGTGTCGAACAACAACATAAATGTCAAATAAGAACCATATATGATCCTCCAATCTACAAGGGGGCCCCACCTACTAGTATTATATATATCATTTAGCTTATAAATAATAGGTTTTAGCAATATTTTGTGGGCGAAATCCTCGGTGCGATTTTTATCGTCAACAAACTAGAGACTCCACAAGGAAATTTTTTTTCAACATATGTATAACTCAGAACACATGGTTTCATAGACCAAGAACAACTAATAAAAAATATATAACAAGGAAGATTATGCAACAGGGGGAAGTGAGTGGATTTAATGGAAAAATGACCTGGAATTTGGGAATAACTCATGAAAAATGTTAAGTATGAGGGGGTTTATCCTTGTATGCATAGTCATTCAACTGGGATATGATCTTTACTTCAAGGAGAAAAATTATGGACTTTCTCTTTTTAAGTGGATGAAGAAATGGAAAGCAAAAGTGGGAGATATCCAATTTATTTATAAGACAACAACGAAAGAAGATAACAAATTCAAGTGTGCTTTTAGGAGGAACATCATAACAACTGTGTAAGCTTGATTGTTATTGACTAACAATATCTTATAGGAGTGTCACTGTGGCAGAACTGATCCAACATCTTATTTGTGACCAAAATCAATTAAAATACGAGAAAGCAATAAAAATCATAACAGAATTAAAATTGCAAAATTTAAAACAATAGAAATAAAATAACAGAAACGTAAAAGCAGTAGGAAATTGTTAAAAATAGAAAGCAGAAATCAAACTACTATAAAGAAGAAAAGGAAAATAGTGAAAAAAATGAAAGTAGAGCTAGACTACTAATATACAGAAAATGCAACAGCGTTAGAACTTTTCAAGGTGGTTCCAAGTAATGTTTCAAGTGAGAATTGTTAGTGTTGTAGGAGAATAATCGCTCCCATAAATATTTTAGAGTGTAAGAGTTAGTACCCAAGACAAAAAAGATTTTGAAGGGACCCAAAAATAACACTTGAAACTCCAAGGTATTTAACAATCCTTTAATGTATATAATTAGATCATCAATATAGATATGAATACTGATCAATTCGTCAAGAGTTATTTGTATAGGTCTTTTAAAAGTGGTACTTGCAATAGGTAAGATAGAAAGAATACGTTCATAAGTTATGGTACCCCAATCAGTGATAAAGGTAGTTTTGTAAGAATCTTCCCCTTTTAACTTGATTTGATTGTAACAAAAAAAAACTGTAAAGTAAGG
>JZKD02S2005223.1:0-15677 GCA_000966675.3 Picea glauca
GCTCTCTCTTCATGAGAATTCAATTAGGAGCAATTAGAATTCAATCAATTGTAAGTAGAGAATTAGAGTATTCATTAATGGTAGTCATTAGGTTTCAAAGGAGAAAGGGATTCTTGGCTTTGATTCATGGTTTTGGTTTTCATGCTTTTATTATTTTGTTATGAAGATTGATTTGGTTATTGTAATAGAAGATTACTTCATTGGCATGAGCTCACATATGTTGTTGTGTTATTTAACTCTTCACATGTTGTACTTGCTTTTCCTTCATGTAGTTCTCCATTTGTAGATTAATTCCTTCACACAATTTCTCATTCCTAGATTAATTTCATTTACGCAACTAGATTAATTCAATTCCAAGTTGTGTGTTAGATTAATGATTCTATTTCAGTCGCATGTTGGATTAATCATTCAATTTCAGTTGCAGCTTAAACATTAGATTAGATTAGTCCCGTTTCAATCTTGCATATACTTTGCGTGTGCTTCGTCAATTTACGAACCCCGGGTTGACAAATTAGAGAGTTGGGTAAATACTACAATGCAATTAATTCAACATTAGTTCAGCCCAATGTAACAACTATTGTTCATTTTGTTCTGATTGTTGTTTCTTTTGCAGGTCGTGATGTTCCTTTGAATAGAACAATTGTCGTTCCCTTTATGATTGTTGTTCCTTTACAAGTGTTGCATCTCTGGAGGCTGGGTATTGAAAATGGAAGGTAAGAACCTACATAGGCGACAAGTAAAAATCTTGTGCCAGCGCCTACCTTTGGTTGATGCATAGAGGTTGTTTTTAGGACATCTTTAGAGCCCAACACTAGTCTCCTATATTTTAGGGGAGATTATTCGACCTGGAGAATATTCTCTTTCATTTGACACTTCAGTTTGACTAGTTGAGTTGAGTTTAGATGTTGCATTGGTTTTTTCACCATGTAACATTGGGATCATCACCATGATAATTAGACCTTGACTTGGTATCATCACTAGAATGGCACATAAGACTTGATTCCCTAAGATAACTCCTCACTACTCTACGTTCAGTTAGTTAACTGAAGACTAGTTGACTAGTTAACTCAACTAGGTGGCAGTTCACTCCCGTAACTACCTGAGAGACTAGACTAGGTGGAAGTTCACTCCTGTAACTATTGGTGTGTGTCCAGATCACTCTATACCACCACTATGGTTCATTTGTTCTCCTTCAATGCGCACTCATTGAGCTATACAGAGTATATCGTGTGTAAATTATTCATTATTCAAACGGTTAATGGGAATTCTTTCTCTCCTTCTTATTATTTCACCAATTCTCTCTGAAAATGTGGGTATTATTGTTTAGCTAGATATATTCTGTGAAGGTTCAACACATTTACATGGTATCAGAGCTGACATACTGCTAAGCAAAAGCTACACCAAATTTTTTGCAAGTACAAAAGATTGAAGACAACGAAAAGATGGATTTCCAAAAAGAATTCATTCTTACACCTTACAACTATTTTGCATGGAAGGAGAAAATAGCCATACATCTCCGAAATAGAGGGTTGTACAGGTTAACCTTGAATACATATACAAAACCGACATTAGCCATAGAAAAATCCAAGTACTTAAATCACATGGATGAGGCACTCAGAACAATTTGCAGTCTTATTTCTCTCGATCTCCTTTTTCACATATCTTCCTGTAAGACTACCAATGAAGCCTGGGAAACCATGGAAGGGCTCTTTGGAAAATAGGATGAGATGAGGGGACACATGTTGGAGGTGGAGCTGCTCACATTGGATCCAAAAAGATTCGATAATATCCAATATTTCTTTACAAAATTTAAGAATTTGTTGTCGCAATTCAAAGCTTGTAGGGTTGATGAATCGACAGAGGAGAAACACATGGATCTCACCATTCTTTCCAATATTGGTACTGAATTATCTGTATTTGTATCCACATTCCATGCTGTTAGATTTTACTTTGGAGCCACTTGGAAGATTCCTTCTTTTGAGGACCTTATCGAATCCATGACACAAGAGAAAACGAAGCTCATCAACATGGGCACAATCAAAGGCCCAAGGGCACATGCACTCACTGTGCATGATTTCAGCCACAAATATCAAAAATATAAATATAAATATAAACGGAAATCTCATGCACATCTGAAGAAGGAAGAGTACACAAAACCCTTCACCAATGCCTCCAGATCCAAAGGAGAAAATGGAAGAAAAGGAGATAAATGNGCTCTCTCTTCATGAGAATTCAATTAGGAGCAATTAGAATTCAATCAATTGTAAGTAGAGAATTAGAGTATTCATTAATGGTAGTCATTAGGTTTCAAAGGAGAAAGGGATTCTTGGCTTTGATTCATGGTTTTGGTTTTCATGCTTTTATTATTTTGTTATGAAGATTGATTTGGTTATTGTAATAGAAGATTACTTCATTGGCATGAGCTCACATATGTTGTTGTGTTATTTAACTCTTCACATGTTGTACTTGCTTTTCCTTCATGTAGTTCTCCATTTSTAGATTAATTCCTTCACACAATTTCTCATTCCTAGATTAATTTCATTTACGCAACTAGATTAATTCAATTCCAAGTTGTGTGTTAGATTAATGATTCTATTTCAGTCGCATGTTGGATTAATCATTCAATTTCAGTTGTAGCTTAAACATTAGATTAGATTAGTCCCGTTTCAATCTTGCATATACTTTGCGTGTGCTTCGTCAATTTACGAACCCCGGGTTGACAAATTAGATAGTTGGGTAAATACTACAATGCAAATACTTCAACATTAGTTCAGCCCAATGTAACAACTATTGTTCATTTTGTTCCGATTTTTGTTTCTTTTGCAGGTCGTGATGTTCCTTTGAATAGAACAATTGTCGTTCCCTTTACGATTGTTGTTCCTTTACAAGTGTTGCATCTCTGGAGGCTGGGTATTGAAAATGGAAGGTAAGAACCTACATAGGCGACAAGTAAAAAGCTTGTTCCAACGCCTGCCTTTGGTTGATGCATAGAGGTTGTTTTTAGGACATCTTTAGAGCCCAACACCAGTCTCCTATATTTTAGGGGAGAGTATTCGACCTGGAGAATATTCTCTTTCATTTGACACTTCAGTTTGACTAGTTGAGTTGAGTTTAGATATTGCATTGGTTTTTTCACCATGTAACATTGGGATCATCACCATGATAATTAGACCTTGACTTGGTATCATCACTAGAATGGCACATAAGCCTTGATTCCCTGAGATAACTCCTCATTACTCTACGTTCAGTTAGTTAACTGAAGACTAGTTGACTAGTTAACTCAACTAGGTGGCAGTTCACTCCCGTAACTACCTGAGAGACTAGACTAGGTGGAAGTTCACTCCTGTAACTATTGGTGTGTGTCCAGATCACTCTATACCACCACTATGGTTCATTTGTTCTCCTTCAATGCGCACTCATTGAGCTATACAGAGTATATCGTGTGTAAATTATTCATTATTCAAACGGTTAATGGGAATTCTTTCTCTCCTTCTTATTATTTCACCAATTCTCTCTGAAAATGTGGGTATTATTGTTTAGCTAGATATATTCTGTGAAGGTTCAACACATTTACATGGTATCAGAGCTGACATACTGCTAAGCAAAAGCTACACCAAATTTTTTGCAAGTACAAAAGATTGAAGACAACGAAAAGATGGATTTCCAAAAAGAATTCATTCTTACACCTTACAACTATTTTGCATGGAAGGAGAAAATAGCCATACATCTCCGAAATAGAGGGTTGTACAGGTTAACCTTGAATACATATACAAAACCGACATTAGCCATAGAAAAATCCAAGTACTTAAATCACATGGATGAGGCACTCAGAACAATTTGCAGTCTTATTTCTCTCGATCTCCTTTTTCACATATCTTCCTGTAAGACTACCAATGAAGCCTGGGAAACCATGGAAGGGCTCTTTGGAAAATAGGATGAGATGAGGGGACACATGTTGGAGGTGGAGCTGCTCACATTGGATCCAAAAAGATTCGATAATATCCAATATTTCTTTACAAAATTTAAGAATTTGTTGTCGCAATTCAAAGCTTGTAGGGTTGATGAATCGACAGAGGAGAAACACATGGATCTCACCATTCTTTCCAATATTGGTACTGAATTATCTGTATTTGTATCCACATTCCATGCTGTTAGATTTTACTTTGGAGCCACTTGGAAGATTCCTTCTTTTGAGGACCTTATCGAATCCATGACACAAGAGAAAACGAAGCTCATCAACATGGGCACAATCAAAGGCCCAAGGGCACATGCACTCACTGTGCATGATTTCAGCCACAAATATCAAAAATATAAATATAAATATAAACGGAAATCTCATGCACATCTGAAGAAGGAAGAGTACACAAAACCCTTCACCAATGCCTCCAGATCCAAAGGAGAAAATGGAAGAAAAGGAGATAAATGCATGTATTCTCACAAAGGATTCCATTCGAAATCCGTATGCATGCAAAAACAAATAGATCTGATGTCTCAAATACTTCATCAAAACAACCTTGGATATTTAATCCCCGAGGGTGCCAAGAAGAAGAAGCCAGAAGATTCGAATTCCAAGAAAGGCAATTCTAGCCATGTCTTGATTTCCATCAACTCCTCTCCCGATGCTTGGATCATTGATTCAGGAGAATCACATGACATGGTTGCCTCAAAAGTAGTATATTATTCTTTGGATGCATGCAAAGGTCCTCCTATTATGATGGGGGACARCTCTTCTATCGAAGTCACCRACAAAGGAAGGATTGAACTCACYAACAGAAGCTTCAAGAACGTAATGCATGTTCCCAAACTTTTTGTCAACCTTCTCTCTRTGTATCAGATGATGAATTCCAACACCAGAAAGAAATTCATATTCACACCAAATTATGTGGACATCTATGACATGCAAACCAACTCGAGRGTTGCTACTGGTGAGGTAAATCATCAGTCTAGATTGTATACATTTTCTGAATTCATTGAACCTGATTCTTCTTTAYTGCTTACTCATGCTAATGAAAGTAGTAGGATATGGCACGAAATGTTTGGACATTTGAATTTCAAATACAGGCAACAAATTATCAAGAAAATATTGGTTGATGGTCTACCATACATCCATTTATCCAAGGGAGTGTGTGAGGGATGTGTTCTCGGGAAACACCCTCAAGAGAAATTTGACAAGGGGAAGTCTCAGAGAGCCTCCACACCTTTAGATCTGATTCACAGTGACCTTATGGGTCCTTTTTCGCATCCATCGATTAGAAAAGTGAGGTTTTTTCTCATTTTTGTTGATCATTTCTCACATTTTACATGGATCTACTTTCTCAGGAAAAAATCCAAGGTCTTTCAACACCTCAAAGATTTCAAAGCCCTGGTTGAGACATAGTCCGGAAAGAAGATCAAAGTCCTTCGACTAATAACAGGGGAGAGTATGTAAATCATGAGATCCATAATCTTTTCCATGAGGCAGGGATTCAGTTGCAACACACAGTTCCCTATACTTCACAACAAAAGAGAGTTGTTGAGAGGAAAAACAGATCTCTAAAAGAGATGGCATCTTGCATGTTGCATGCAAAGTATATACCATAGATACTATGGGCCGAAGCACTTAATTGTGCAACATACATCCAAAACAGGTCTCCACATAGATTTGTCAAGGATAAGACCCCGTATGAGGCTTGGAGCGGCCTCAAATCGGAAGTGACCCACTTTCACATTTTCAGTTCACGTGCATGGGCTCAGATTCCGTCTGAAAAGAGGAAGGCACTTGAGCCAAAGATAACCGAGTGCATTTTTGTTGGATACCCCGATGGTGTGAAGGGATATCGGCTTATTGATTTTTTATCGGATCGGCTCATCATTGAGCATAGTGTCAAATTCGAGGAAAGTGTCTCACATGTACCTCAGTAGCCGCATGCAAACACCTTCACTCTTCCACCTGTCTGTGATGATGAACATGCACACGATGACTCTTCTTCATACGAGAGTTCTGACTTAGAGGACTCAGATGATTCATATTCAGAGTTAGTACAGTGAGATGCATATTTAGAGCATCCAGATGCAGTTGCAGAGCCAGAGCAGAGGCCCAAGTGGGCAAAAACTACTCTTCAGGATGCAGGGGATCTCGTTGGTGATGCAGACGATACTAGGAGGACTCGATCTGATTTCAAGGAGCCTCCTGTTGCACTCACTGACACTGAACCATTTCCCTCTAAGCATATTTTCTTGGTTCAGTCTTCAGATCCACAGTCTTATGACGAGGCTACTAGAAATCCCTTTTGGGAATCTGCCATGCAGGAGGAGTACAACTACCTCCTCGAGAACCAAACTTGGGATCTGGTTCCCCTTCCTTCTGGGAGGAAACTTGTCAGATGAATATGGGTCTACAAGACCAAGAGTGCAGCGGATGGACAGATTACCAGATATAAAGCTAGGCTTGTCTCCAAAGGATTTCAGTAGGTTCATGGTATTGACTATGATAAGACCTTCACTCTAGTAGTGAAGATGGATTCCATATGATTGGCACTTGCCATTGCGACAACCAAGGGATGGGAATTTCATCAAATGGATGTGAAGAATGCATTTCTTCATAGTGATATCTCTGAGGATATCTATATGGAGCAGCCCTAGGGATTTATGCAGGACTCATCTTTAGTCTGTCGACTGAAGAATTCACTTTATGGCCTCAAGCAAGCTTCGAGGGCATGGTATGCCAATATGGATTCCTACCTGTTGTCACAGAAATTTTTACATTGTAAATCAAACCCAAATGTCCACATGCTCATAATGATTGATTCACTTCTAATTTTAGTTCTGTATGTCGATGATTTGCTGATCACCGGGTGCTCGACCTCAGCGATTGCTGCAGTCAAGAGAATTCTACATGACATGCTTTTGATGATAGACATGGGTCCTCTACACTTCTTTTTTGGACTCGAGATCAGGCAGGATGCATCAAACATTAAGCTGTCTCAGACCAAGTATGCATGAGATCTCTTTGAGAGATTTCACATGACAGACTACAAGTCTGCTCCGAATCCTTTCCTATCAGGAGTCAAACTTGAATATGGTGGGGAGATTCCACTGGTTGACAACACACTGTACAGACAACTAGTTTGGAGCTTGTTGTATCTCACACACTCCAGACTAGACCTCTCATATGTAGTTGGCACAGTTTCCAGGTTCATGCAGGAGCCGCATGAGCTACATTGGAAAGCTGCAAAGCATATCCTTTGATACATATAGGGCACCATCACCTTTGGTATTCATTATGAAGCAGACTCTACATTAGATCTCATCGGGTTTATTGATTTTGATTGGGTTTGTGATAGCACTGATCGCAATTCCACATCCTGTTACTCACTCAGTTTTGGTTTCAGGCTTATCTGTTGGTTGAGCAAGAAGAAAGTTGCCATTTCTCTATCTTCAGCCAAGGTAGAGTATAGAGGGGTAGTCAACATAACCATTCAGGCTATNTGCTTACTCATGCTAATGAAAGTAGTAGGATATGGCACGAAATGTTTGGACATTTGAATTTCAAATACAGGCAACAAATTATCAAGAAAATATTGGTTGATGGTCTACCATACATCCATTTATCCAAGGGAGTGTGTGAGGGATGTGTTCTCGGGAAACACCCTCAAGAGAAATTTGACAAGGGGAAGTCTCAGAGAGCCTCCACACCTTTAGATCTGATTCACAGTGACCTTATGGGTCCTTTTTCGCATCCATCGATTAGAAAAGTGAGGTTTTTTCTCATTTTTGTTGATCATTTCTCACATTTTACATGGATCTACTTTCTCAGGAAAAAATCCAAGGTCTTTCAACACCTCAAAGATTTCAAAGCCCTGGTTGAGACATAGTCCGGAAAGAAGATCAAAGTCCTTCGACTAATAACAGGGGAGAGTATGTAAATCATGAGATCCATAATCTTTTCCATGAGGCAGGGATTCAGTTGCAACACACAGTTCCCTATACTTCACAACAAAAGAGAGTTGTTGAGAGGAAAAACAGATCTCTAAAAGAGATGGCATCTTGCATGTTGCATGCAAAGTATATACCATAGATACTATGGGCCGAAGCACTTAATTGTGCAACATACATCCAAAACAGGTCTCCACATAGATTTGTCAAGGATAAGACCCCGTATGAGGCTTGGAGCGGCCTCAAATCGGAAGTGACCCACTTTCACATTTTCAGTTCACGTGCATGGGCTCAGATTCCGTCTGAAAAGAGGAAGGCACTTGAGCCAAAGATAACCGAGTGCATTTTTGTTGGATACCCCGATGGTGTGAAGGGATATCGGCTTATTGATTTTTTATCGGATCGGCTCATCATTGAGCATAGTGTCAAATTCGAGGAAAGTGTCTCACATGTACCTCAGTAGCCGCATGCAAACACCTTCACTCTTCCACCTGTCTGTGATGATGAACATGCACACGATGACTCTTCTTCATACGAGAGTTCTGACTTAGAGGACTCAGATGATTCATATTCAGAGTTAGTACAGTGAGATGCATATTTAGAGCATCCAGATGCAGTTGCAGAGCCAGAGCAGAGGCCCAAGTGGGCAAAAACTACTCTTCAGGATGCAGGGGATCTCGTTGGTGATGCAGACGATACTAGGAGGACTCGATCTGATTTCAAGGAGCCTCCTGTTGCACTCACTGACACTGAACCATTTCCCTCTAAGCATATTTTCTTGGTTCAGTCTTCAGATCCACAGTCTTATGACGAGGCTACTAGAAATCCCTTTTGGGAATCTGCCATGCAGGAGGAGTACAACTACCTCCTCGAGAACCAAACTTGGGATCTGGTTCCCCTTCCTTCTGGGAGGAAACTTGTCTGATGAATATGGGTCTACAAGACCAAGAGTGCAGCGGATGGACAGATTACCAGATATAAAGCTAGGCTTGTCGCCAAAGGCTTTCAGTAGGTGCATGGTATTGACTATGATGAGACCTTCACTCTAGTAGTGAAGATGGATTCCATATGATTGGCACTTGCCATTGCGGCAACCAAGGGATGGGAATTTCATCAAATGGACGTGAATAATGCATTTCTTCACAGTGATATCTCTGAGGATATCTATATGGAGCAGCCCTAGGGATTTATGCAGGACTCATCTTTGGTCTGTCGACTGAAGAATTCACTTTATGGCCTCAAGCAAGCTTCGAGGGCATGGTATGCCAATATGGATTCCTACCTGTTGTCACAAAATTTTTTACATTGTAAATCAGACCCGAATGTCCACATGCTCAGAACGATTGATTCACTTCTAATTTTAGTTCTGTATGTCGATGATTTGTTGATCACCGGGTGCTCGACCTCAGTGATTGCTGCAGTCAAGAGAATTCCACATGACATGCTTTTGATGATAGACATGGGTCCTCTACACTTCTTTTTTGGACTCGAGATCAGGCAGGATGCATCAAACATTAAGCTGTCTCAGGCCAAGTATGCATGAGATCTCTTTGAGAGATTTCACATGACAGACTACAAGTCTGCTCCGAATCCTTTCCTATCAGGAGTCAAACTTGAGGATGGTGGGGAGATTCCACTGGTTGACAACACACTGTACAGACAACTAGTTTGGAGCTTGTTGTATCTCACACACTCTAGGCTAGACCTCTCATATGTAGTTGGCACAGTTTCCAGGTTCATGCAGGAGCCGCATGAGATACATTGGAAAGCTGCAAAGCATATCCTTTGATACATATAGGGCACCATCACCTTTGGGATTCATTATGAAGCGGACTCTACATTAGATCTCATCGGGTTTATTGATTCTGATTGGGTTGGTGATAGCACTGATCGCAATTCCACATCCTGTTACTCACTCAGTTTTGGTTTCAGGCTTATCTGTTGGTCGAGCAAGAAGAAAGTTGCCATTTCTCTATCTTCAGCCAAGGTAGAGTATAGAGGGGTAGTCAACATAACCATTCAGGCTATGTGGCTACAACATTTTCTCACTGAGTTCGGCATTTAGTTTCATTGATTGATCGTCATCTGGTGTGACAACTAGAGCACTCTGAAGTTCTGTACAGATCCAGTTCAAAGGTAGCGGATGAAGCACATCGAGATCCACATGCACTACATACGAGACTTAGTACATGATAGGATCATTGACTTACAGTTCTTTCCTTTAGCAGAACAAATGGCAGACATCTTCACCAAGACCTTCACTGAGCAAAAGTTCCATTCTCTGCGAAGTCGTCTTGGAGTGAAGGACACTGTTTCCTAGCACCTGTAGTTCTTGTCTTTACATACATTGTACATTGAGGGGGGGTTTTCCCTCTTTCCTCACTTTATTTTAGTGTATCTTTTGTATTTGGGTACCTAACATGGCCTCGTTCCTGGGACCCATTATTTATTTTCACCATAGTGATGTTCAAGGGGGGTGTTGGAGTTACTTCACACACACCTAGGATTTCTTTTTCCTAAGGTTTTCCCCTTTTTATTAGTCATAATTAGTCATTATCCGGTCTCCTATATTTTAGGGGAGAATATTCCACCCGAAGAATATTCTCTTTCAGTTGACACTTCAGTTTGACTAGTTGAATTGAGTTTAGATGCTGCATTGGTTTTGTCACCATACAACATTGGGATCATCACCATGCTAATTAGACCTTGCCTTGGTATCATCACCAGACTGGTACATTAACCTTGATTCCCCGAGTTAACTCCTCACTACTCTATGTTCAATCAGTTAACTGAAGACTAGTTGACTAGCTAACTCAACTAGGTGGCAGTTCACTCCCATAATTGCCTGAGAGACTAGACTAGGTGGCAGTTCACTCTTGTGACTGTTGGTGTGTGTCCACATCACTCTAGAACACCACTATGGCACATTGGTTCTCCTCCAGTGTGCACTCATTGAGCTATATAGAGTATATCATGTGTAAATTATTCATTATTCAAATGGTTAATGGGAATTCCTTCATTATTTCTCTCCTTATTCTTCTTTCTCCAATTCTCTTTGCAAATGTGTGTATTATTGTTTAGATAGATATATTCTGTGTAGGTTCAACACATTTACACACATATATATGATTCAAATTCCCATTTTGAAATAGGCCAGTTGCATCATAGAACATTGGCCAGTCATGCCAAAGGCTCCAATCAATAGGTCATTTTTGTCATGCTTTCCCTGGGTACATAGAACATTGTTAAGGCTACTTGGTCATGATGAGACACATGAATTGAAATTACAAGGAGGATTAGAGGCCCAAATTCAAATATTGAGCGCAACAAGAATGATCCTTAGAGCCTAAGCCATGAATTGGGGATGAAGAACTAAGGATTTAGTCCCTAATACATTATTCATGGGGCTTAGAGGCCGTGCATGTGGATTTGAACGATGTTACATGGTTTGAAAGTGAAATGTATGCCCTATAGGAGGATTGGAAAACAAATTTCAAGGATTGTGCACAATAGAAATGGTTCATATAGTTCAAGCCATGGTTTCATTTTATATTATTTAATATGAAACATTTTGTTCTAAAAGGGGCATTGGAGGAGACTATCACAAGGAAAGGTGAGGGGATATGGGTTACCATGTACATTATGGGTTTTTATATAATATATAATTTATATAAATATAATTTATAAAATATATAATTTATCAAATATATACAAACAAACTTAAAATTCATAATCCTTACTCGCACGCCCATAACCTAAAATTCATAATCCTTCACCCGCGCGCCCATAACCCGCCCTGAATTATATTACCTCCTGGTTGCGAGTATTGAGAGTGAGAGAAGTCATTGTTGGAGTGAGTGAAGCCATTGTTGGAGCGAGAGATCACCTGTGTGCCCATAACCTCCCCTAAATTACCTCACCTCCCGATCGTGACTAAGAGCGAGAGAAGCCATTGTTGGAGTGAGAGAAACCATTGCTAGAGTGACAGAGGAGGAGCAAATGAGAGTTCCCTTATGCCATTGTTGGAGTGAGAGAAACCATTGTTGGAGGGACAGAGGAGGAGCGATTGAGAGTTCCCTTACTGGAGCAACAAAGAAGGTGATAGAGGAGACCCCACCTTGACTTGGAATGATGCCAAAATCGGTAAGTTTTTAAAATCCTTTAAAACCTCAAATCAAGAATTAAATCAAGGGTTGGATGGACAAGTTCATTATGGGATTGGTTGTGTCTACCTTATTCCGATTGTAGTTTCCTGTGGTGATCGCTGCAACTGATATCCAAGTTATGTAATGCATATTTACCAACTTCGGAGTAAGGTTCCAATCCCCAATCTTCAATTCTAATACTGCACTGAACGTCTAGAGCACCGAGATTAATGCTACCATTGTCATCTCTGTTTAACCTTCCCAGTTCTACCATTGTCTGCTCATTTTGTTCACATTTATGCGCTGAGACCTGGTTCCGAGTTTTATCCAAACGAGTGAATTTATTGTGCTGCTTCTTTATGGTAATTTCTTCATATTTCATCGCTTTTAAGGCATACCAGACATCTATCCTTTCCCATAGACTTGAATCAATCTTGTTAGTGTGCAGATTCAATAATTTATTTCAGTACAAAACCTCAAAAATCACAAGGGAGGTATAACAAGTATCTCACTTATAACTGGAGGTACCAACATTAGGGTAAATACTTCTAACAATGATCTTAACCAGGTCATATTCTTATGTTCCTCTATCGATGGTATCTTGGAAACCCATGATGATGCTATAACCGCAAGATCCAGGGATCACCAGAAGTTTGTAGTTAACCTTTTAAGCCTTCATATTGATGATAACACTAGAAAATGATTAGAGAAAGGGATTATTTTTCTATAATGCCTCTCAGGTTCCGATCAAAGATATCTTATGTAACATTAAGTATGGTAGTAGGGGATTTCAGAAAACATTCAGGAAGATATTAGGATTGTTTGATCATCCTTCACAAGGAAAAACCTCAATGAAGAACATTAGTACGGAACAATATCTTGTTCTTGAAACCCTGGAAAACAACCATGATGTTGTAGTTTTAAAATTTGGCAAAGGTGGAGCCATAGTCATCTTGAACAAGATTGATTATATTGAAAAAATAAAGTAGGGAAAAAGATTGATTATATTGAAAAAACAAAGTAGGCAAAGCGATAATTTTTTTTTGATTGTTTGTTGTCCCACTTAAACTCATAATCAACACCATAGGTGGCCCAACTTATTAGCTTTCTAAACACTTTGCTTGTAAACTCAAGCCCCTGGTTGGTAATACCAGTTCCTATGTTAAGGATCCACTTTATTTTAAAATTAAATCAAGGATATCAAATTTAACCTAAATGATATTCTAGTAACTTTTGATGTAGTTTCTCTCTTCATGAAAATTCTTATTAATGGGGAAATGAAGGTTATCAATAAGATCAGGAACTAAGATACACCAAAGTTAGTTGAGATGTGTCTGAGATCAACATTTTTTAGTTAAATCCAAGGAGAAATATATGAATAGAATTGTAGAGTAGCCTTGGGACCCCCCCCTCTCTCCCATTATGCATAATTTGTTCATGGAGGATCTTGAAAACAAATCCCTTACTTCTTCCTCCTCCTCGATTTTCCTGAATAGATTTTTTTTATGCCTAGATAATATCAATAGAGTCTAGTGACATAGTCTAGTGAAAAATCTAGCAAGCAAGAGATTATGACAATAACAGTACCACCTTATCAAATTCAAGTTATAAACAAAGATATGAGAGCGGATTCATATAGATCTAGGTGTTGTTAGCATAGTTCATTATAATAATATTTCATGTTTGGACCAGAATTCAATTACAAAGACAAAACCCCAAAATATTACAGATGTTGATTATGAATCAAAGAAAAGGATTGTAATAAATAATTATTTGGCTAGAAAGATTATTAAGGTATCATTAACCAAACACAAGCTTGACATTCTGCAGTTTTAGACAGTAAAGAGCCTTGAAAACAGTGATATGGAAGAGATGTTTAGTGCATTTACTCAAGTCATTAAGATTCCTTAAGTGTCAACTTTCCTTTATGAATTTTTTGGAATGATATAATATCAAAACGTTGCCAAAGGAAATATTACAACATCACCAAATATGAACTTTGATTTTCCATATTCTTAAATAGTAAAGAATGCCAATAAACAATGATGAAAGAGACAAAAGTTTGCTTCTAGAAGAGGCCATTGGACCCCTATCATATATATTTGTTCCTATGGAATAACTGGAGAAAGAAAACACATAAACATTTCCAAGAATTGAGACTTATACCACAATACTCAATGAAATAACAACTCTGCAGTTTCTAAGCGGTGTATAATCCTCAAACAATGATAAATATTCAAGAGAAGACTTAAGCTCTTTCATGAGGACGTTGGCATCATTAATCATAGGTTAATTCTTATGAAACAATTGGTGCAAGAATACTTCAAAATGTTACCAAAATAGTAACTATGACATGTGACTTAAATCTATAGCTATCTCGCTTGAGGAATAATTTCATGAAAATGGAGAGGAACCACGATGACGTCCGATCTTGTTTCTGGATTGAGTGGAAAAGGTATATGTGAATCTCGTTCTGTCCCTCTGTGCATCTCTGATATGGGTAAATTTCCATGAGAAAGGGGCGATTGTTGTATAGCTTGTAATTTGATGTAACTGTGAAAATTTTATCTTGGAGAAATATTTTTCCTAATAGATCTTCTCTTAGGCTAAATATCCTCGCTAAGGCTGCATTTCCTTCATCATCCTATCTACATCAATTCCCAAGCCTAATGTTGGGACTTTAATTCCTCTTTCTATCATAATGAATTTCATACACCTCTAATTCACTTGATTATACAAAGGTGTATGAAAATGAGAGGTACAAATGGATGTCGTAAGAAGAGTGAAGACCCTCAAGTTATGAAGAAGCCAATTGTCTTCATTTAGATATTGACAATGTTTGTACTTTAAAGATACCATTGTCTTTGTTGTTATATGCTTGTTTCTCATGCACCATTGTTAATGTACCTATCTTGAATATTGCAAGCATCTATTGTTTCATATAAGAGTTTGTCCTTTCCTTCAACTTGTATTGGCACTTATACTTGTTGCAAGAACACTTTTACTTTGTCATATAACTTCTATCTTTCCTTTCATTGAACCTTGTCACTTGAACCATATTTATATGAGGCCTTATCACCCTTGGGATACCATTCATTAATTCTAAATCATCTGTCTTGTTGAGTATCCTCCAACCATTCATTAATTCTAAAACATCTATCTTGTTGAGTATCCACTAAGCCTTTTTAGTATCATCAAGAAAAGTGTCATCCACTAAGAATTTTTAGTATCACAAACCCTAAATATCCTCACTAAGGCTTCATTTCCTTCATCACCCTCTCTACATCAATTCCCAATCCTAATGTTGGGACTTTAATGCCTCTTTATATCCCAACGAATTATTTCATACACCTCTAATGTTGGGACTTTAATGCCATTCTATAAAAGAGAAGACTGACACCCCAAAGCATACCTAGATAACAATAATGGGATTCCAAGTATTATATGAATCAAGTAAACGAGGACCCCAATAAGCTTATTACATACAATAGAATCAAATATATTCTCCAAGCAAAACATGGGTTCCCTAAATATTTGCTCACTAACTTATCTTCTCATTTTTTCGAGTGTTGGTACCACAAACTTATATTCACACGATAACTTATCTTCTTATTTTAA
>JZKD02S2005223.1:16717-32696 GCA_000966675.3 Picea glauca
AATTACTTTCATAACTCTTGTTGATTAATTTATTTTGTCAACATCTGTCCAGGGTGACTGTGATAAATCACACGGTACATCTGTCTAGGGTGACCATGGAAATGCACCCGTTGTGCTTCAGCAGGTAAATGTTAAATATAGTAACAACTTATGACTAGAACAACTAAATTTATGAAATTTCATTATTTATTTTCTGATATTAGTGCAATATTTCATTTTTTTAATGTTACATGTGAATTTCATAACTTTTGTTGATTGATTTATTGTGTCAACATCTGTCCAGGGTGACCGTGGAAAATCACCCGCTACATCTGTCCAGGGTGACAATGGAAAATCACCTGCTACATATGTCCAGGGTGACCGTGGAAATGCACCCGATGTGCCTCAACATGAAAATGTTAAATATAGTAACAACTTGTAACTACAACAACTAAATTTTTAAAATTTCATTATTTATTTTATGATATTACTGCAATATTTCATTTTTTTAATGTTACAGGTGAATTTCATAACTTTTGTTGATTGATTTATTGTGTCAACATCTGTCCAGGGTGACTGTGGAAAATCACCTTCTACATCTGTCCAGGGTGACCATGGAAAGGCACCCGTTGTGCCTCTATAGGTAAATGTTAAATATAGTAATAACTTATGACTACAATAACTAAATTTCTCAAATGTTAAAGTTCATCTCATTAATTTTATTCATTAATGTATTGTGGCATGGTCACTATGGGAAGGCACCCACTCATAGTAGATCGGAGCAGGGTGACCGTGGGAAGTCAACGGCCGCACAACAACATCAGGTAATTGTTAGTGCTTACTAATAACTAAATTTGATTACAATATCTAATTTTTTTATGTTAAGATTATTTTAATTTCATTTATTGTTTGATGTTTTTATTCCACAGTCGATTTGGACGATGAGGATCTTGAGGACGAAATATTTTATTCCACTGACCCAATAGCAATTGTTGTGAAGGCCTTGAAGAAGGTGTTTATAAAATATCTAGGTTTGTTTCGCAAAAGACCCCTGACACAGGAGGACATGACAAGAATTGCAAAGCTACAAACTCTAATAACTAATTTTGGGGTAAGTGGCATCTTCACATATTTTTATCAGCTATGACAATTTCATATCTATTTTTTTGTTTCATATTTTCTATATGATCTGATAAAGTAAATTTTTATGTTTGTAGCAGTTTTTAAACCTCGTGCCTCGGGACCCTGTCGATCCTGCAACTGCTATAGGTAGCAGTGATGGTCCAATGCAACAAAAGAGTCGACATAGAAAAGTACAAGTGAGGATTTTTGACCCTCCTGAGGTTCCCCTCGAATCCAATGATGAGCATAATGATGTTGACCAGCATGACACACCAGAGCATGATGAGCCGGAGCCTGGAGGCTGGGACACCACATGACTACGGAGATGAACGTAGTGTAGATGGATAGGAAGCTATTCATAGAGAAACACAAATTAAAAGCACCAAATCACTAGATATCACCTTTCTGGTGGATGACGCATGTGTTCCGATCAAGATTTAGAGGATTACAGGTATTTGTTAATTAATTGATTCATTTTTATCATGAAATTGAAATGGACATTTGTTGATATTATTATAAATTAATGGATACCACATTTCTGCAGGAAACAATATTTCCAGCATTGGAGTTGTTTGGCGCCACCATTTGCACACGGTGGAATGGCCAAGATAGTGAAAATAAAGATGAATTGATAGGCCATATGGTAAACTTGTTCGACAATATGTTCAACAAGAAAGTGGTTACAAAGTTAGCCGGGGAGAATTTAAAATATACCAGGGCCCAATATAGGGAGAAATTGCAATTAGACCTCAAGCATGAGCACCCTCCCATGGTTCCAGAGAAAGAGTGGAAGGCCCTGATAGATGATGCAAAGGAGAAATTGTTTAAAAAACAAGGAAGACATCCATGACCTGGTCAAGAAAGGTACAATACATGTCATCTTCTTAGTGAAATATGTTTATTTATGTTATTCTTTCTTGTTTTAAGTAACAATTCCGATATCTATTGTTTTTCAAAAATTCCATATATAGGCTACCTAACACCTCCAAAGAAACCAAGGCTAGAATGGAAAAACACGGGCATCATAAACTAGGCCAGGGTGGCTATGGAAAAATAAAAGCCCGAATCATAAGAATTAAATGATTAACTGTGGTGAATATTTATTTAACAGTAGCGAACAAATATATGTTTTTGTTATTGGTAATTTTAATGGTGTTATGCATTGCAGTTAAATATGTTCGACACTGCTGCCACCGAGGAGGACCTAAAGCTTGGTCACAAGCATGGTTTTAAAAGTGTGATTGAATATATGAGAAGCTTGGGGTAGATTCCAATCTCCCCAGCCACGCAGGTAAATAAAATGAATAAGGAAACCACAGTAGCATGCTTGTAAAATCTATTCATATTTTATTATATCACCCTTAAGTAAGTATTTATGTTTTTTTTCAAGCAACAATGCAACCAAAGCAGTGAATCTAGCGGTATTCAACAGACACCACTTCATACTAGGGAGCATATGTCCAATTATAGTGGGGAGCAGAGTACCCATTCCAGTATGTATGCTTCAGAATTAGAATTACTTACTGTGATTGTAGATATTTATTTCCTGACTTATACTTATATATTATCTTCTTTAAATGGAAGATCATGTAGCTTAGGAGGGTGAACTGCGAGAGGAACCAAGTGGACAAGAAATTAATGCACCAACTGTCACAGCTACACAGATAGGTAAAGAGAAATATTGTAATGTTAATCAAAATAATGAAATAGTTATTTCAATTATATTTCAACATATCGATATGATCATTTTCGTTGTTGCAGTTCATGCCCTTGCATAGCTGCCTCCAAGCCCTTCTCAACGACGTACCAGAAGTATGGTACATGAGCACATGGAAACACAAACAATAGAAGGATAGGGCACATGAAATACAATGTCAAAGGATGATTATGATACCCCAATCATCAATTTTATGAATGTAAAAAAACATAAATCAAAGGAAAAATAGATGTATAAATTCATGACTTGTATTTGGATGTTTATCGATGTTACTAGTATGAAACAATGTTTATATGAATTACAACATTATGCTTCAATGTTTATATGTTCATATGTTTTGATGACTATCCTAGTTATGCATGAATGCCTATATGTTTTCTATATAAACAAAATCATTTGTTGGTTATGGGGAATTGAGAGCGATGTGAGGGGGCGTGGGGGGAGGGGCCATATGAGATTTCACCTTCATGTGGCTGGCCCTGTTCAGTAGAGAATAACCTATTCTGGAAAAAAAAATAAGCTCATTAAGGTATGCGACCACTTAAGTTTTTTCTAGAGTATTTTACATAACTAAATGCTTGTTTATTTGCTTATATATTATTTACCCATATAAATAATTTGTCTTTTATGATTCATGTAGGTCTTGGGGATGGAAATGCATCTCGTGGACATCTCTTATAAAGTTGTATGGGATAATGGATCTGGCTAAAGGACAATGATAAGGTAAGGGTTTTTACGTGTTTTTTAAAGTATAGAACTCAATGTAGAACTTATGGAGGCATAGAAATTTAAAAATAAAATTTTGATTATTGTTAAGATATTCATAATTTCTAGGAAATTACTAGAATCAAACTAATGTATGATACCCCTATGTTTGTGGGATGCATAGAGGGTTTATTCATTGTCCCAAAAACAAGCGGGTCTCATACATCAATTTGGTGTCTCGCTAGGTTGTGACCTATTAGTATATTTTTGAGATATAAGTAATTTTATAAGTCGATGTGCAATAATATATAAACACATAAACATATTTTGATCAACCGTTGAAATATTGCACCTACAAATCTACTTTGGCATGTTTCTAGGACCATTTATCTCCCCATGCATATTGAATTTTATGAATAATTGAGTTGATGAGTTTATGTGATATACGTTGGCTTCATTTTTATTTTATATGAATTTAAGCATGCTTGAGGTTTTGATCTAATGTTTGGTACATAGTTTGTCTTTAGAATAATACTTTCATAATTATGATAGTGAATTCAAATTGTAGAGGACACACTGCTGTCACGAGTTAAATTTCTTAATAAGGAGACTACAATTTCAAGAACTTATGGTTTCACCAAGGGTTCTTGTAGAGACCTTGAGTAGGTCCCATTCAAGGGAATGAAAAGAACCCTCTTTTCTATGATATTCTAATTTCTATAGTAGTTTACAAGTTCATGTAGTATTTTCATGCAAGTTATTACAATAGTTTTATTTGCTTCATGTCATTTTATTTCAAGCCATTTTAATTCTGCAATTTTACCCCCCCCCTGTAAGTTTTAAACCTATGAAGTAAAGAAATTCAAATAGATTCTTAAGCAAAACATAAATTAATCAATGGCTCATACACATAGTACACAAAGATTTATACCGGAAACCCTTAACCAAGAGAAAACCTTTCAACTCTTCATTGTATTAATTTCACCATTTACCATACAATATATACAATGTTTTTAGGTATTCTGTATCTACCAAAACCCTAATACCTTAATCCATGATTAATTTAGAAAATCGCTAAAAATAGCAAAATCCGCTAAAAGTAGCAAATACCACCCAAAAAATCAGACACAGGAAGTTGGGATCGTCAGACGCAGTTGTCGAATTTGGCGTGGCCACACATACACATGCAAAGAATATAACACATACCCAACATTCTCCCACTTGTTATTTTCTTTGCATCCAGGGGTCCATGGGATTATATAGTCAACAATCCATGGAAGCAATGCCCATTGTTACTCTATACCAGGAGAACTTTTCTGTGCTCACAAACTTTGTCAATGAATCTGCAACATTCTTCAAAGTGTCAACATTTTCCAGCAACACCTTATTTTCTTCAACCATGTCTCTCACAAAGTGATACTGAACATCAATATGATTTGTCTTTGAATGATAAGCGGGGTTCTTTTCCAGGAAGATTGCACTATGACTGTCACAATCTAATCTCACTGCTTGTTGTACCAACCCAATACCTGAATACAATATCTGTAACCATACTGCTTCTTTGCTTGCATGAGTGGATACCATGTATTCCTCTTCTATAGTTGAGAGTGCCACTACAACCTGTCTTTTGCTCATCCAACCGATTGCTCCTCCAAATAGGTTAAACACATACCCACTTGTATATCTTCTACGATCCACATCTCTAGCCTAGTCTGCATCAACAAAAACATGTATGTCCACCACTCTGTCCAATCCTGGTCNCTTCTCACAAATTCCAATCCAAGGATGTGTGTGTCAAAATTTTGGTACCACAACCTAGGTGATTTCTTCAAACCATATAGTGACTTCTTTAGCTTACAAACCAACTCCTTCCTTCCCTTCACTACAAATCCTTATGGCTGCTTCATGTAGATTTCTTCTTCCAGATCCCCATGTAGGAATGTTGTTTTCACATCCATCTGTTCCACTTCAAGATCAAAAGAAGAAACAATAGATAAAAGAAATCTAATAGATGTTAACTTGGAAACAGGAGAAAAAATCTCACCAAATTCAATTCCCTCTACCTGGGAATAACCTTTTGCTACTAACTAAGCTTTGTATTTCTTCACCTTTCCTTCTTCATTAAACTTCTTTTTAAACAACCATTTTCTACCAAACGATTTTCTTCCAGCTAGCAACTCAACTATATCCCATGCCTCATTCTTATCCAAGTCATCCATTTCTTCAACCATGGCCTTCTTCCATAGTTTACTATCCTCTGAATTCATTTCTTCCCTGATAGTTCTGGGATCATCATTAGTAATAGATAAAGAAAAATTGGAACGAAAATCAGGTCGACTATACCTTTCTGGTTGCCTTCTTTCTCTCATTGATTTCCTCAATACTGGGGTATGATGTTCTTCTTCTTCTGCTTCATCTTCTTCAGATGATTCATATTTTTCATCATCCAACTCAATCTCTATTTTCTCAAGTTTGTCTTGCATTGGTAGGAATTATTGTTTGGACACATCTTTTACCTCTCTAAAAACAACATCCCGACTATAAACAATATTCTTAGTTTCTGGGTTCCAAAGCTTATAACCTTTCACACCATATTTATAACCCATAAAGATACACTTTTCAACTTTATTATCCATCTTACTCCTATTTTCCTTTGGAACATGTACATAAGCATCACAACCAAATACTCTGAGATGTTCAAGAGAGGGTGTCTTACCAGTCCATACCTCGTGTGGAGTTTTATCATCCAACACAGATGAGGGTGATCGATTGACCAGGTAACATGTTGTACCCATTGCCTCTGTCCAGAATTCCTATCCTAACTCGACACCACTAAGCATGCTCCTTGCTTTTTCCATCAGTGTCTTGTTCATCATTTATGAAAATCCATTCTGTTGAGGTGTGTATGGAGTAGTCTTCTACCTTGCTATACCACACTTCTTACAAAATTATTTGAATTCATTTCTGCAGAATTCTCCACCATTATTTGTTCTATACCTTTATTTTATTCTCTGTCTGATTTTCTTCCAGAGCCTTAAACTCTTTAAATTTATCAAATACCTTAGATTTCTTTCTAAGAAAATAAATTCATGTGTTCCTTGAGAAATCATCTATGAATGAAATATAATACACAGATTTACCTAGTGATGGAACATGCACAGGTCCAAACACATCACTATGTATCAACTCTAAGATATGTTTTTCTCTTGTAGCACCAGATGGGAATCTTACTCGATTATGTTCGAAGGCCCTTTTCTCCAATATGTCCCAATCTTTGATGCCACAACATGGTCTTCTTTCCAGAGACAATATTGGTCTTGTATTCTTTATTTCTCTACTCAGGGAAAACATAATTGTTACACCCATTAGTATAAGTGCTTCCCAACAACTTGTACAAATTTCCACACCGAACTCCCCNGATTTTCTTCCAGCTAGCAACTCAACTATATCCCATGCCTCATTCTTATCCAAGTCATCCATTTCTTCAACCATGGCCTTGTTCCATAGTTTACTATCCTATGAATTCATTTCTTCCCTGATAGTTCTGGGATCATCATTAGTAATAGATAAAGAAAAATTGGAACGAAAATCAGGTTGACTATACCTTTCTGGTTGCCTTCTTTCTCTCATTGATTTCCTCAATACTGGGGTATCATGTTCTTCTTCTTCTACTTCATCTTCTTCAGATGATTCATATTTTTCATCATCCAACTCAACCTCTATTTTCTCAAGTTTGTCTTGCATTGGTAGGAATTCTTGTTTGGACACATCTTTTACCTCTCTAAAAACAACATCCTGACTATAAACAATCTTCTTAGTTTCTGGGTTCCAAAGCTTATAACCTTTCACACCATATTTATAACCCATAAAGATACACTTTTCAACTTTATTATCCATCTTACTCCTATTTTCCTTTGGAACATGTACATAAGCATCACAACCAAATACTCTGAGATGTTCAAGAGAGGGTGTCTTACCAGTCCATACCTCGTGTGGAGTTTTATCATCCAACACAGATGAGGGTGATCGATTGACCAGGTAACATGTTGTACCCATTGCCTCTGTCCAGAATTCCTATCCTAACTCGACACCACTAAGCATGCTCCTTGCTTTTTCCATCAGTGTCTTGTTCATCATTTATGAAAATCCATTCTGTTGAGGTGTGTATGGAGTAGTCTTCTACCTTGCTATACCACACTTCTTACAAAATTATTTGAATTCATTTCTGCAGAATTCTCCACCATTATTTGTTCTATACCTTTATTTTATTCTCTGTCTGATTTTCTTCCAGAGCCTTAAACTCTTTAAATTTATCAAATACCTTAGATTTCTTTCTAAGAAAATAAATTCATGTGTTCCTTGAGAAATCATCTATGAATGAAATATAATACACAGATTTACCTAGTGATGGAACATGCACAGGTCCAAACACATCACTATGTATCAACTCTAAGATATGTTTTTCTCTTGTAGCACCAGATGGGAATCTTACTCGATTATGTTCGAAGGCCCTTTTCTCCAATATGTCCCAATCTTTGATGCCACAACATGGTCTTCTTTCCAGAGACAATATTGGTCTTGTATTCTTTATTTCTCTACTCAGGGAAAACATAATTGTTACACCCATTAGTATAAGTGCTTCCCAACAACTTGTACAAATTTCCACACCGAACTCCCCNTGCAATCATAATATTAACAGAGACAAGTTGACTTACCAGAGTATTAAAGGCATTTAGATGTTCTATCAGAGAATATCCATATTCCATCCTAAGATGATACAACTTCTTTGAAGAAACAACTTATTTACCAGGGACTTTGATTGATACAAATTCCCTAACTTATCCCATAGTTCCTTGGCTATAGATTCTCCCGAGAAATTCAACAACACCGAATCTTCCAGACAAAGTCAAATAGTATTTCTTTCTCTTATGTCCAAATTCTCCCAACTTCTCCCAATATTCCTTTGACATACCAGTAGGTGGTGTACTAGTAGTTTGTGTACTAGTAGGTTGTGTACCAGTCGACTGTGTGCCAGTAGGCTGCGTACTAGTAGGTTGTGTATCGGGATCCACAACGATCCATTTTTCTTTGTCTACAAGAAGGTCCTCGATCTTGAGCTTCCATAGCTCAAAGTTTTTACCATTGAACTTCTCTATCTTGATTCTATAAGAGCTTGCCATTACTCTTTATACACTTGAATAACCATTGCAAAAGCTCCCACTAAACCCAATTTTATCATAGACCCAAGATAAACTTGATCTGTCAAGACCGAGCCAAACCCTCAACAAAAAAGGTGTCCCTCTGAAGCCAAAAACGAGATCTGATACCACATGTAAGTTTTAAACCTGTGAAGTAAAGCAATGCATATATATTCTTAAGAAAAACATAAATTAATCAATGACTCATACACATAGTACACATAGATTTATATCAGAAACCCTTAACTGGGAGAGAACCTTTCAACTCTTCATTGTATTAATTTCATCATTTACCATACAATGTATACAATGTTTTTAGGTATTCAGTAGCTACCAAAACCCTAATCCCTTAATCCAGGATTAATTTAGAAAAAAAGCTAAAAATAACAAAATCCGCTAAAAAATAGCAAATACTGCCCAAAAAATCAGACGCATGAAGTTGGGATCGTCAGGCAAAGTTGTCGAATCTGACGTTCCAACACACACACATGCAAATAATATAACACATACCCAACACCCCCAACATTTTCTACGCCAGGTAGCGTTTCCTTTGAAACTATTGCTAGTTCCTTTAAAATCCCTCAACCTACACATCCTAAGTCATCTCAACCATCTGGGTCTTGGTATCCACATACAAAATGACAACCAAATCATTCTATGAACAAGTGAATACGACAATTTTCTTGAAGATAATGGTGACCATTCTTCTTGTGAGTTAAATTTTGGGTCTACAACCCCTTCAAACTTTCTAATCAATTAGGGGCATTCCAACTAGATCCAATTAAATATCCACAATTCAAAGGAAAATACTCTAGTGGATAACAAGTCCTCCTTGCGTACACATGATACTCTTCTTCAATGGCCCAAACTAGTGATCTCCCTCTAAGTACAAAAGAATCTGATCCACCCTTCTAAAAATTAAAGTGTCCAAGCAACCATTCCCATGAGAGACCATATGGTTGTATGACCATAGGACTCCCAACTCTACCTACATTCTCTCTACCCCTTGTGCAACTCCATATGGTCGTGGACCTTGTGCCCTAATGTGACATTATCCCTATGTGGATCTCTCTCCTCGTGCCCTTGAGTGGATCCAAAAGTCAACTCATAGGTTATGTTGAAGGTTGATCCTTCCTCCCTAATAAGATAATGGCCCGTTGTGTGTTGGACGAAAGGGTAGGCACCTCCATTTTGGGATGTCTTCTTCACTCTAGGTTGAGGCTCAAATTTCTTGTTAGGTGTAGTTTGTGGGTTGTTGCACATAGCTTGGGATTTATAGTGGAAGTTAGTTAGATTTGAACCTAGGTCTAACCTAAATAATCTCAACTAGCTATTGATTCCCCTAAATCTAAAAAAATGTTCTTGTTACACACCTAGTCCTTATGGTTGGCTCTTTGTGATAACCCATCGACACACAACTTTTCCTTGATAATAAAAAATAAATAAGAGGTCACATCACTACATTGTAGAAACAATATACTAACTACTTTGAACCTTGTAATTCAAAGCATATATTCATGCTTTGAGATTAAGAGAGTAACTATGAATTTTTCTTGTCGGAAGTCATGGACCAATGTGGTTATCCTTATATATCAAATCATCTATGCATGGTTTGAAATTCAATTTGTTTTTTCTTCAATGACATGTAACATAATTAACTAAGATATTAACTAATAATTCTTCAATGTCAATATTTTACAATATTAACATAGAGACAGTGAAGAATATAATTCATTTAGTTGAGGATCATAAAAGAAGGATACAATATCCTATTAACATTCATTTAGACCAATTTGGCATGTCGAAAATGTGTTAAGCACCTTTGATGATGGAGGGTAACCANTGCAATCATAATATTAACAGAGACAAGTTGACTTACCAGAGTATTAAAGGCATTTAGATGTTCTATCAGAGAATATCCATATTCCATCCTAAGATGATACAACTTCTTTGAAGAAACAACTTATTTACCAGGGACTTTGATTGATACAAATTCCCTAACTTATCCCATAGTTCCTTGGCTATAGATTCTCCCGAGAAATTCAACAACACCGAATCTTCCAGACAAAGTCAAATAGTATTTCTTTCTCTTATGTCCAAATTCTCCCAACTTCTCCCAATATTCCTTTGACATACCAGTAGGTGGTGTACTAGTAGTTTGTGTACTAGTAGGTTGTGTACCAGTCGACTGTGTGCCAGTAGGCTGCGTACTAGTAGGTTGTGTATCGGGATCCACAACGATCCATTTTTCTTTGTCTACAAGAAGGTCCTCGATCTTGAGCTTCCATAGCTCAAAGTTTTTACCATTGAACTTCTCTATCTTGATTCTATAAGAGCTTGCCATTACTCTTTATACACTTGAATAACCATTGCAAAAGCTCCCACTAAACCCAATTTTATCATAGACCCAAGATAAACTTGATCTGTCAAGACCGAGCCAAACCCTCAACAAAAAAGGTGTCCCTCTGAAGCCAAAAACGAGATCTGATACCACATGTAAGTTTTAAACCTGTGAAGTAAAGCAATGCATATATATTCTTAAGAAAAACATAAATTAATCAATGACTCATACACATAGTACACATAGATTTATATCAGAAACCCTTAACTGGGAGAGAACCTTTCAACTCTTCATTGTATTAATTTCATCATTTACCATACAATGTATACAATGTTTTTAGGTATTCAGTAGCTACCAAAACCCTAATCCCTTAATCCAGGATTAATTTAGAAAAAAAGCTAAAAATAACAAAATCCGCTAAAAAATAGCAAATACTGCCCAAAAAATCAGACGCATGAAGTTGGGATCGTCAGGCAAAGTTGTCGAATCTGACGTTCCAACACACACACATGCAAATAATATAACACATACCCAACACCCCCAACATTTTCTACGCCAGGTAGCGTTTCCTTTGAAACTATTGCTAGTTCCTTTAAAATCCCTCAACCTACACATCCTAAGTCATCTCAACCATCTGGGTCTTGGTATCCACATACAAAATGACAACCAAATCATTCTATGAACAAGTGAATACGACAATTTTCTTGAAGATAATGGTGACCATTCTTCTTGTGAGTTAAATTTTGGGTCTACAACCCCTTCAAACTTTCTAATCAATTAGGGGCATTCCAACTAGATCCAATTAAATATCCACAATTCAAAGGAAAATACTCTAGTGGATAACAAGTCCTCCTTGCATACACATGATACTCTTCTTCAGTGGCCCAAACTAGTGATCTCCCTCTAAGTACAAAAGAATCTGATCCACCCTTCTAAGAATTAAAGTGTCCAAGCAACCATTCCCATGAGAGACCATATGGTTGTATGACCATAGGAATCCCAACTCTACCTACATTCTCTCTACCCCTTGTGCAACTCCATATGGTCATGGGACCTTGTGCCCTAATGTGACATTATCCCTATGTGGATCTCTCTCCTCGTGCCCTTGAGTGGATCCAAAAGTCAACTCATAGGTTATGTTGAAGGTTCATCCTTCCTCCCTAATAAGATAATGGCCCGTTGTGTGTTGGACGAAAGGGTAGGCACCTCCATTTTGGGATGTCTTCTTCACTCTAGGTTGAGGCTCAAATTTATTGTTAGGTGTAGTTTGTGGGTTGTTGCACATAGCTTGGGATTTATAGTGGAAGTTAGTTAGATTTGAACCTAGGTCTAGCCTAAATAATCTCAACTAGCTATTGATTCCCCTAAATCTAAAAAAATGTTCTTGTTACACACCTAGTCCTTATGGTTGGCTCTTTGTGATAACCCATCGACACACAACTTTTCCTTGATAATAAAAAATAAATAAGAGGTCACATCACTACATTGTAGAAACAATATACTAACTACTTTGAACCTTGTAATTCAAAGCATATATTCATGCTTTGAGATTAAGAGAGTAACTATGAATTTTTCTTGTCGGAAGTCATGGACCAATGTGGTTATCCTTATATATCAAATCATCTATGCATGGTTTGAAATTCAATTTGTTTTTTCTTCAATGACATGTAACATAATTAACTAAGATATTAACTAATAATTCTTCAATGTCAATATTTTACAATATTAACATAGAGACAGTGAAGAATATAATTCATTTAGTTGAGGATCATAAAAGAAGGATACAATATCCTATTAACATTCATTTAGACCAATTTGGCATGTCGAAAATGTGTTAAGCACCTTTGATGATGGAGGGTAACCAACTTCCTTCTTCATTTTCCCTTTGAACTTCTATCTGACCATCACACCAATTAGACATTGATGGAGATTTTAACAATGTGAATTTCTTTTCATCATCTGGTGATATTGAATGGATTGATTCTTTTTTATTATTTGAATTATCTAATGCATGCCTCCTCTTCATCCCCTCGAGGGAGTTGTTGGGTAAGGAGACTATCGACAAAGGATTTGATTCAAGAGTTATTGTATCCATGTCTACACCACCACCCCCTGTGGATTGGTCAAATTCCTTTACAATAACATATGCTTGGGTACCTCTAGAATCTTCTTAGGAAATGTTTATGAAAGGGACAAAGTGAATAGAAAAACCATAGGATGGAAGGGAGTATATGAAATAATTATATTCAATAACATGTCAAAGTAATGGAACCAATATGTAGAGGCCCTATAGGAAAATTGAATTCTACTTGGGGATCATCTAGACATATTGGTATGGGTAATAAACAAAGTGGGAGGATATTATCAATCCAAACAAGGTATATTGCAACAATGCATAATATGAAAAGGACTAAAACTTGGAATTGGAATCTTGTTTGGAAATTATAATCCCCAACAAAGAAAAGATTATTTCTTTCCCAATAATAAGATTTGTTATTCTTCTGCCTATTAGATTGAAAATCCTTTGCCTTCAGAGAGGAAGTTGCTACATGCCCATGCTCAAAAAATACTCTACAACAGAAACCAATATGTTCATAGTCTAGTCAATGTGTCCAGCTACAATTCTTGTACACCAATACAATTTGGTCATGAAGACCTTTGCACAATTCTACGCAAATGTAGATTTGGGAATAAGTTGAGGATGTCACCCTCCCAAATTTTGGATAGTGTACCCAAAGTTTTATTGATGGTCACAACAGATTTAATGCCCTTGTATTCCAGAATGACACCGAAAAATCTTACCCAAATTATGACCTCTGAAAATTACACCAAATGTAAGATGAATTCAAGAAAACATAGCTTTATAAAGAGCCCTACATTATACATGAACCAATTAGAGCCATCGTCTATAACATGTGAAAACTTCAACTCAATGCTAAATCCTAGGAAGGAAAACCCTTTAGAATATATGGATCGTAATCAATGGCATAACAAAAGAAGCCCAAGAAGTATATAACCACTTACGGAGATTGTTCGGGGATGCACATAAGCCATTAAGGCAAGAGAATAGTGAGTGATTTAGATTATAGTATTCTCCCTTCTTGGCCCATATAGGATCGTGTTTCAAAATCATAACTGAGGTTTCCTTATCCACACAAAAGGATGTGATAGGAGATTTCTTAGAAAGCAGGGGAAAACTATCAATTTGTTTTTTAAAACCTACAGAAGTCGTCACAATAGAAATGTACGTTCATCGCAAGTATGACATCTGTGTAGCAAGCCATTGGTGGGTTTTTTACTCTGCCATGCTTTTTCATCACTATTTCCATGCTCCTTCGTCGATATAGCGACGCATCTTCGTCGCAAGAAGGTATACATCTCTTCTTCTTGCCACAAACTTTTGTCCCTATAGCGATGAACGTTCATGGAAAGAAGTTAAATATTTGCTTTGGTATTCCATCTTTTCGATGTATGTTCTTTGGTCTACTAACGATAGTTTGTCATAATTACGATGATGTGAACAAAAAACATTAACATAAAATATTTAGAATAATGACATGTGGCAGCCTGATTTCTTCGTTGTTTCCACGAATACCTAGTGCATGGATATAGCAACGAAAAAATTTCCACAAAAAATATTGTTTTCCTTTGTGGAAAGTGCGACAGATATGTGTGGCAATAACAACGAAAAACTATGGCAAATTTGGTCATATGTAGTAGTGCTTAACAATGGAAATTTCTTTTAAAGTAGCATATGCACTTCTTTAATGGATCTTTTTGCAAGCGACTATTGCACCTTCTAGGACATCTATTTGTGGTTCCCAACCTTCCTTTATTTTATTTATTCTTTCTTTTGAGGGCATTCGTTTATGGATTCTTTGATACTCATTCATAGTAGTGACTCGTGCGATGAAAGTACTTAACTCGTTTTGAAAATGCACTTGATCATGCTATAAATATTTTTTCAAATGGTCTGTAAAATTTGTGATCCTTTTTGAAATATTACATAAATTGATAATGACCTCCCATGCCTCTCTGATTATTTCCAGTATTCTGTTAATGTTTTCATCAACATACTGGTTGATTCCATTCAAAAATTGAAGGGATTTGTAGATTGGCTTTGAGATTTTGGGAGTGCTTGGAAGAGCGTGTTCTACTGGAAGTATGGCTAATGGATTTGCAAATAGTGGCTTCAAACTCTATGCATCCTCAAGCTCACTTATTCTCTTCTTCAATGTAATAGTGTGTAACTCCTATTCAGAAATGGAATCATGAAGGGAATCTCCTATAAATTGATGTAGTTCCATGAGTGTAGATGGTCCAATTCCTAAAACATTCAGGTCATATGTTGAGTAGTGAACGACCTTTCTATTTTTAAAATTGATCTTCTCTATGTGCAATTTTCTTTGGTTCTTGTGGTATTGAGTGTTGTGCAATGTCAAGGAATGTTGTTAAAACACCATCAATTCTTCTTTAGTGAGATCCTATGCAAGTTTCTCACCTTATGAAATTATTTGGGCTACCTAGTCGAGTAGCTATGTATTGTGGATATGCATATCATCAACACTTCCTAGACTTTCTGGACTTCCTATGCCTCTTGAATCTTGGGAATTGTCTTTGTTTGGCGTACATTTTATTTTTGGCCATGACACTAGATGCGTGAATTTAAGATTTTCATGGCATGCTTCTCTCTGCCATCACCTCCATCACATGCATCATTACTCTCTTATTTGTTAACATTGTCCTGTTGTGTTCTTTGTCGAGAGGAGGATCTCTTACATGTCTAGGGATTGGAAAGAGACTGGACATTAGTGCTAATTTCCCCCCTTTGTCTTGCCATGCTTTAATTTTTTGTATTTGAGCTTATTTATGTTTCCAAGTCCTTGTTGCATCCACTGATCTCTTTTTTGGAACAAT
>JZKD02S2005245.1:31633-43187 GCA_000966675.3 Picea glauca
CATCGAGGACAATCAAGGGAAATGACGACCAATGTGATTATGTAAATTGCCATGCCCCCACCTGCTTGGTGCTCATTACTTGTTCTTTTGTAAGATCAGCTTGAGATTCATTCCTTCTTCTTTCATCCGATATGCTCGGCAGTCATTCCTTTTTCTTTCTTTAGATCTACTTGACGCTCGCTTCTTCTACTTTCACAAGATTAGTTGGATTGTCACATACTTTGTCACTTTCTTCTTTTTAAATGATATTCAATCTTTTCTCATACTATATTCTCATATGTAAATATTACATTTCCTCTCTTCACCCACATAATTTCTCACAATCCTCTTCTTTTATAATTTACCATTAACTCATGGGAAAAATACCACCATGGGTTTTAAAACCATGTGCACTTTTACTCCACTTTCAATTTTTAATTCACTTTTACTTTTTAATCCACTTTCACATAAATTCATGTTTAATCCTCTTTTTCTTTTTAATCCACTTTAACATAACTTCATATTTAATTCACGTAACTTCATATTTAATCCACTTTCACATAACTTCATATTTAATCCACTTTTATGTAACTTCATTTCTAATCCACTTCCACTTTGTATTTCTTAAAGTCACCTTTCCTTAGAATATTTATATTTGAATACTTAACTTTGAAATAAATGGAAATAATTTATTCAACAATCTCCCCCTTTGTCATTGATGGCAACCCTATATTATAAAACACATAACCCTCCAGAAACAGAAAGAATTGTCTCTTGTCTGCAACTCTTCCTCTATCTGTAATTGTCCTTCCCCTGTCTATAATTCTCCCCCTTTGACATCAATGGAAAATAAATATTCCCCATGATTGGTGGTTCTTTACTAAAGAGATTCGAAGGATATCACTCCCAACTTCTGTCTGAGATATGTAAATGTTTCTCTGGGAAGAGGTTAGGTAAAAATATCTACAACTTATTCTTTGGTGTGAATGTATTCAAGATTGACACTTTGTCCAGCTACCTATTCTCTTAGGAAGTGGTACTTGATGGGAATATGCTTAGCCTTTGAGTGCATAACATGATTCTTTGAAATGTTGATTTCACTTGTGTTGTCCCATATGATTGAGATTGGTTGATCATATTCTACCTTGATATTGTGAAGTGTTTTCTTCATCCAAAGAACTTGTCTGCAATATGTTGTTGTTGCAATATACTCTGATTCGGTTGTGGATAGAGATACTGCAGACTATTTCTTGCTCAATCATGACATTAGATTGTTGCCTAGAAAGAATGCTCCTCCACTTGTACTTTTTCTGTCATCAACATTGTCTTCCCAATCTGCATCTGTATATGTTGTTAGATTAAAAAATTCACCTCTTGAGTACAATAAACCGAAGTCCAAGGTGTCCTTTATATATTTGAATATTCTTTTTACTGCTTACACATGAGTTTCTTTTGGTGTAGCTTGAAATCGTGCAACCAATCCTACTACTTGCATAATGTCTAGCCTTGATGTCGTCACATATAGTAGGTTTCCAATAATTGACCTATGCAATGTTTGATTTGCTTCCAGAGATTCATCATTTTTTATTAATTTACAACCTGCGACCATAGTTGTGTTGGTTGGTGTATAATATTCCATTCTGAATTTCTTCAACATTTCCTTGATGTACTTGGTTTGTGAAAGGAATATGCATTTTTTAGAAGGAGAAATTTGTAATCCAAGAAAGAATGATAGTTCACTAAGCATAGACATCTAAAATTCCTTTTGCATTTCTATTGCAAACTCTTGGCACATTTCTTTCATACCACCTCCAAAAATAACGTCATCTACATAATCCATAACAATCAAATGATTTTCTACTACTATCTTGATGTAGATATTATTGTCAGAAATTCCTCTTTTGAAGGCTTGTTGTTGTAGATATTTATCAAGTCTTGAATACTCGGCTCTGGGAGCTTGTTTTAGCCCATAAAGAGATTTCTTTAGTTTACACACATGATCCTTATTTTTTGATAATAAGAATCCTTCTAGTTGTTCAATGTATACTTCTTCCTCTAAATTTCCATTGAGAAAGATAGACTTGACATCCATTTGATAGAGATTGAAATTATTGAAACACGCAAATGACAAAAACATTATGATAGCTTGTAGTCTTGCAATCGGGGAAAAATTTCTTCAAAATCAATAGCTTCAAAAATGGCGTATCACACAAATTCCCCCCTTTAATTAGTTCTGACTACAAAAACTACTCAAACATAGTACAACAACACTCCTAAATAAGTCTAAACATTGTCACCAACAACACAAGATAATCATCCTTTGTCAATCCATATAGTCTTTGTATCCAACATAAGCAGTAGTACATCTCCAACAACACTCGAACATGGTTGGGTTGGTCCCAACAAATCCAAGTTGATTCAAAAAGAAATAGTCAAGCCAATAAGAATACATCAATTGGGTTCACATATCAACAACTTCAATTATTCCCCCCCTTGAGGGATCAATAAGTAGTAGAAATAGTCATTGTCAAAAATTCCAGTCGACAGACAACCTAGCCGAGACTTAGTCGACAAATACTCAATCAAAACTCCAGTCAACTATCATGTCGGGTCGATCATTGATCGACCACTTCCAAGGAAATCATCAGTAAGTAAGAGGAATTGTATGACTATACAATTGGTGATACAAAACAATATGAAGTCTTCAAACATCCAATCAAATGATTCCATGACCATCCATCAATCCAACCACAATCGATCCTAATAGTCAACACTGGTCCATAATTATGTCTTTCACATTTCTTCTGCAAAGATCTGAAAGCATGATTATCATTCCTTTGATTTTTATGGCGAGGATGATGATAGGGGACATACTCTTGTGTTGGATGATAGAGGAAGTAGTTTCGAGGTCAGATTCACTTAAAAGAGTAGAACAACCCAACATATCTATTGAAATATTGTAACTTTGAAGAATATTCTACCCAAGAAGGAATGTTGAATAATATTATTATGTTATGTTTATTAATTAGGCCTGATTGTGCCTTTGTAAAAGTCAACCCTTTTGTGCCTTGACATTTAAAATGTAAATTAAGAGGGTAAATTCACAGGTCCACCCAAACCTAATTTTGGGCTGGCTAGACCACTATTTATAAGAGAGACCAATGCCTCATTTACATACACTCACCACACTAGCTCTGCAGCTATGAAGAATTTCATAAGTCTTGGAGGAACTTCTATTGCAACTGGGGGTGACATCAAGGAGGGTTTTGGTCTATCTCTTGGTATTTCTTGGTTAAGTGTTGCACTAATATTCCTAGTGAAGGAGTAGAGAGGATATTCTATTTGGTCTTTGGTCTATCTATATTGAGGAAGTTTTTTCTGGGTTTTCTCCCCCATGAGGGTTTCCCAGGATAATATGTGTGTCTATTGTTTCTATGATTTCCTCTCTTTCAGTGATCTTATATATGCAACTAATGTGCTAAATGATTATAATAATAAAGAATAACTGTAACTTCTAGCCATATAAGTAAAACTTCAACACGGTATCAGAGCAGGCCTAAAAGAGACCAACTCATAGTTTATAAAAGAAGTGGCTAGCCTCAACGCACCCTCTCCAAAATTTAGTTTTCAGTGTTGTAACTACTGCAAAAATTAGGTTTTCTGCATAAATATGAAGGGTGAAATTTTTCATGTTTAAGGAGGACGTTGGAGAAAGTAACCACACCTAAGAGCTCGCCCTAGGAGGGCACATCTAGTCCCTAGATCAAAATTCCAAAATTTGACGTTTGAGAAATTAGGGTTTCCTCATAAAACCCTAAGTTGCAATTGCAATTGCAATTGCAGTATCAGTTATAGTTTATTTTGCAGTTGCAATGCCATTTCCTTTGTTCCAGTTCCTTCATGTCAGTTGCAACACCAGTTGTAGTGACAACACCAATTGCAGTACTAGTTTTTGTGAAGTGTTGGGACTGATTTTTATTGTCCTAGTGTGCCTTACCCTAGAAAATCTCCAACTACCTTTAGATTACAAGTTGCAACACCTTTGAAGTTTTAAAGGTTCATTATTTCTTGTCATTTTTGTTGAATGGTGCCACTACGTACCGATACTCTCATATGTGTATAATTATAAATGTTTAAACTCTATCATTATTCTAATGGTATTTGCATGAGAAAGGATATTTTGTCTAAACAACAATCATAGATCTAGAAGGATCTCGGATCCAACACATTCAAAGGAACAATACACCCCAGGTTTGATTAATTTGATATGCCTCTATTTGTTATGGCATTATTGTGATGTTATGAACATATAGGTTGTATTTTGATATGTTGAAGTTATGACTATCATATTAATCATTGGTCAAAATTAAAGTCAAAAGTATTAGATTGATTAAGGTTGAGATAATAGAGTTTATTCTCTAACTCAAATTTTTGTCAAGAAAGAATATTATATTAGTACATAGGACATGTTAAAGAGAATACTTGTCATCTTGAGTGAAGGAGACTCGAAAGAAAAGCAACAAAACTCATTCTTGAGAACAAGACTCCAGGTTACAGATTTGATTGATTAAGTTGATAAGATTCAAATTTGCACATGTCAAGTTTGATAACTGCCTCATTACAATTAAAAACTATAGTTGTGATAGCAATCTTTGAAAAAATGTATACTTGGTAGCATGTGATCATTATTGATATGATTCTTATTGTAATAATTTACTAGATATAACTAACATCCCCTCTAGGAGAAACTTTTTGTTTTGTTTCTAGGTTACCATGGAGGAATGATTTATCACAACTCTAGAAGAGTGTTTATCTCATTCATTATTATTGTATTTATTACTTTTTACCCTTGTTACAAGCATGACACAAGTGATAAATCTAAAGGATCTATTGTGATGATTTCTCTTGCTATTGTTTTATTATTATTATAAAGAGTATTATTCTTATTTGTTGTTTCTCCCTTGTTGTTCTTGTTCCAGGAAGGTCATAGGTGATAACCCCGAGAAAGCTATAGTGACAGTTGTAGGAGGCAACATATTAGATGAGACATGGAGTAGACTATCCAAGTTGTATACATGACCGTATACATTCATGTACCAAAGAAGATGAAGAAGAAGCTACTTTTGAGATATAAAGTATCTCATATGGAGATTGATTGTAAGGAGAAAAAGGCTCCAAATATGACCAAACATTAGAATAGAATTCACAATAGACTTGGTCAATGGATAATGAATCCACCTTGACGGGAAGAAAAATTCATTTGAAGTCTGGCTCAGTGTTTCATATTAAGACTTGGTATTCAAACACCAAGTATATCTTGCAGAGACTATGAATTGTTTGTAGACTCAGAAGAAATCAAGACTCAAAGTAAGCTTGATTTAAAAAAGGATCAGATGGGAAAAAGAGACATCTTCCAGGACTGACAAACAGATGCCATGAGTTGAAAAGACTAGATCGTAGCTTCAAATACCTCTAGGAGACATGAAATATCCTGAGAAGATTCCCTTTTTTCAATGACATGGGAGGAAGCCAATGAGAAGGACTTGGATATGGATTTTTCCTTAAGACTAGAAGGGAAGTCAGTAGTGACTTCCAAGATTGATCTAACAGATCAAGAATGTTGCAGATAAAATTATAGAGAAGTACACAACCTCATTTGTGTCTAGAGGATTATCTTATCAAGAGGGAGAAGACTATGACGAGACAATTGCTCTAGTATTCAGAAGAATTATATATAGAACAAACATGATTAATTAAAATAAGTCGACACAATATGGGATTCTTAGGGATCAGGTATGACAATCCATGTATTTGAGATTGGGTTGCCTCCATGAAAGAAGAAAAACTACCCTCAGTATCAACCACTCTTAGTTTTAGATGAAGTTGTTTCCATGATAAAATAGAGTAGCTATTCTCAGAGTTCAAAAACTATAGTGAGAATAGAGAAAACATTTTGAACTTCAAAAATAGCAGCTACAAATGAAGAGTCCTGGTTCCAGAAGGAACAGTTGTAGAAAAAGTAGAGGACATACTCTCAGACAATGAGACAAATAGTTCTTTGTAGAAAACACATAGAAGCAACACATGATTATGCATATTGAGTTGAAATTGATCAAGTATACCAGGTTGGTACAATGTGATGTGAAAATTTTATTTTGAAGTACAAGACACGAAGACTCGTGTATGAAAGTTGAAGCAAGCTCCAAAGAGATTAGTATAGCAGAGCCCATAAGAGATTTTCCTTAATCAAGGAAAGTATGATGTGGAAATTCTAAAGAGATTCAATATGATGGATTATAGAGCCATGTCCACTCCTATGGAGATGAATATGAAGTTATTGGCTGATACCTCGTCAGAAATAGTTGATGTTACTCTATACAGACAAAATATTGGTTCGTTGATGTATCTAACAAATACCATACCAGATATATGATTTGTTGTGAACACCTTGAGTTAGTATCTGGTGGAGCCCAAACATGTTCACCTTGTAGCTGCAAAGTATGTGATGAGATACCTTAAGGGTATGTTGGACTATGGCCTCTGTTATACTAGAGACTGTGACTTCAGATTGTATGGCTATACTGATTCAGATTGGGCTAGAAGTGCTTTAGACAAAAAAATCACTTCAAGATGTTGTTTCAGTTTGGGGTCAGCCATGACTTCATGGAAAAGCAAGAAGCAGTCTAGTATTTGTCTTAGCATGATAGAAGTGGAGTACATTGCAGCATGCTCCACCAGTTGTGAAGTCATATGGCTTCAGAATATGTTGACATGTCCATTTGACCTAGAGATGGATGCTACCGTGATAACCATAGTTGAATAAAGATGACAAAGAACCCAGTGTTCCATGATAAGATGAAGCACATTGAGATCTGGTACCACTACATTCATGACTTGGTACAGAAAGGATCTATGAAGCTCCAATATGTTGGGACATATGAGCAGGTTGTAGATATGTTGACTAAGCCTCTGTCTTGTGTGAAGTTTGAGTAATTCCGAGACAATATTTGTGTAGTCCGAAAGGACCTCCCTTGAAAGGGGGAGTGATGTTGATGATACTATGGTATACTAACCAACATTAGGTAGCTTAGTTAGGATTTTATATCCTATTAGACTGATCATCCCTAGGAAGATCTCAAAGGTGCGATAAGGATAGTCTGTCAGAGTACCTGTGCATGTATATTCAAGATGTGGTCAGTAGTGGTAGCTCAGTTAGGATTCTATATCCTAGGGAATCTTATGATTCCTGGGAAGATCCCAAAGGTCCAATAAGGATGGTATTTCAAAGTACCACAAATGTTGTTGTTGATGAACCTACCTCATTATGTTGCCACATTATAGATGTTGATGTTCCAGTTATATTGTTGTTGATGTCGATGTTCCATCTTCGTGTTGTTTATGTTGATGTTCCAACTTTGTGCTGTCAATGTTGGTGTTCCAGCTTCGTGTTGTTGATGTTGATGTTATAACTTCTTGATGTTGATGTTGATGTTCTAGCTTCATGTTGTTGATGATAATGATGTTACTCCAACTCCATGCTATATATGATGATGATGTTCAATTTCTATTGATGTTGATGATGAGAAAAACTTTTGATTAACTATAGATATAACCAACAATGTTCTCGATGTTGATGACGATGTCTCCTCCTCTTGATGATGTATTGAGTCTAGTCGAATGTTATTTATGTTGTCAATAGAATACCCTTCTTGTCAAGGGGGAGTGTTGAAATATTGTAACTTTGAAGAATAATCTACCTAAGAAGGAATGTTGAATAATATTATTATATTATGTTTATTAAATAGCCCCTATTATGCCTTTGTAAAAGTCATCCCTTTTGTGCCTTGACATTTAAAATGTAAATTAAGAGAGTAAAGTGATAGGTCGGCCCAGACATAATTTTAGGTTGTCTAGACCACTATTTATAAGAGAGGCTATCACCTCATTTACATACACTCACCACACTAGCTTTGCAACTATGAAGAAGTGTGCAAGTCTTAGAGGAACTGCTACTGTAGCTGGGGGTGACGTCAAGGAGGATTTTGGTTTATCTCTTGGTATTTCTCCATTTAGTGGTGCACTACTCTTCCTAGTGAAGGAGTAGAGGAGGATATTTTGTTTGGTCTTTGGTATATTTATATTGAGGAAGATTTTGTTGGGTTTTCTCCCCCATGAGGGTTTCCCAGGATAATATATGTGTCTATATTGTTTCTGTGATTGCCTCTTTTTTCAATGATCTTATTTATGCAGCTAATGTGCTAAATGATTATAATAATAAAGAAGAACCATAACCGCTAGTTTTATAAGTAAAACTTCAACAATATCAACAACAATGTCATTTGTAACAACTTGTTCAAATGATATCATATGAGGAACATGTACCTCATCAATCTGTTCGACATAATCAACAATAGGTTTTTCTTCTGGAAAACCAGTCTCAACTCCTCCTACAACAAATAGAACTTCTCTTGTTGTAGGTAGAGAGGCAACAACAACATCATATTCAAGATCAATCTAAATGAATGGATAACTTTGATAATTGATGATATCATCAATATTTTAGTACTCTTTTCAAACTTCAAGATTCTATTCAAATCAATAGTTGTTTTCTTCAGTTCCTTTCTTAAGGAAACAATTTCATATTCTATCTCTTCACAGTTTTCTTCCATTTTATTTAGTTGGATTCTCACCACTTCKTCTATCCTTATTGCCTCTTCTAGTTGAACCTTTATGATTATAATAATATTTTTTGTTTCTTCAAGACTTCGTGACATTTTGGGTTTTGAATCTCAATCCTTTTCTTCATATTTCTRCAACTGCTCCTTTTGTTTTGAATTATTTTTCCTAAGCTTATTTATTTCTCTTAAGGAACATATGAGTTGTTCTTCAATATACACTTCTCCATCTGTTTCAATGTTTTCCTCTTCTTCTGAATCCATAATTTCTTTGTCTTCATCAATATTTTGTTTTATTTCCATAAAGAGAGTTTCTTCTCTATCACTACTAAAATTGCTTTCATTACTTTCTTCAGATGAGTCAGCGACCCTTTTTTGGTAGAGGCTATTCTTTTTCTTATAAGAGTTGTTCTTATTTTCATGCTTGTTTTGTTTGTGGCTATTTTTGTGTTGATGATGTTTGTTCTTTATGTGATAATTTTCTTCATCATCACTACTTTTGTTTTTTGCACATGGAAACTTAACAACAAAGTGTCGTACTTTTCCATAGTTAAAGCATTTAAAGGGAAACTTACCTTTGTATTTTCTAGATCCCTTTTTGAGTTTTCTCACAAAATTTGCTTCCTCTATGTCTAATTCACAACTAGAACAATCACTTGATTTGTGTTCTTTATTCATCATCTTCTTTGAGGCTTTGAATGTTGCTTCTTTCTTTGATGGTTTTTCCTTTTCGGTCCTCATTTCATGTGCAGTGAGGATCCCATGCAATTCGTCCATTGTTAATTTATTAAGATCATTTATTTCCTCATTGGTGGAAAATTTGACATCAAATATTAAGGGGAGTGACCTCAACACCGTTTTCACAATCATTGGTTCTTCAACTATTTCACCAAATCCTTTGATGGTGTTGAAAATACCACCCACACGAAGGAGATAGGTTGCAACAATTCTTTTTCTTTCATCTTCATACTTCGAACTGTCTTCTATGATTTTGGAGCTTAGCCTTCTTTACCTTGTCATCACCTTTATGGATGTTTTGAATTTTGTCCCAAATTTATTTTTTCGATTTATGATGCACTACTTGGACAATCTTTGTTTCTGACAGACTGCAAAAGATGACATTCATGGCTTTTGCATCATTTTTACTAGCCTTTTTCCCAACCGTATCTATTGGTGGAGTTTTTGGAGCTATATAACAAGTCACAACCAATTTCCAAATATCAAAACCAAGGGCCATTAGATATGTTCACATCCTTATACTCCAAAAGGCATAGTTTGCTCCATTAAAAAACAAATCCCTTTTTGTAGAGAAACCTTCCTAACCGACCATGTGTGCTCCTGAGATCTACCTTCTAGTGGTTAGATTATTTATTAATGAACCAAATCTGATACCAATTGTTGAGAACATAATTATATTGAGGGGGGAGGGCGGGTGAATCGATATAAGGATATCCTTTTTTTTAATATGCATAAACCATAATGAAGAAATCACATAAATTTAAAGGCACCAACCTATTGTTACAAATGTTTGTAGGCACCAACCTACTGGAGACACCAATCTCCACTCTTGTTTGTAGGCACCAACCTACTAGAGACACCAATCCCCATTGTTGGTCCCTACTATTGTTTGTAGGCACCAACCTACTGGAGACATTGATCCCCTCTATTTTTTGTAGGCACCGACCTACTAGAGACATTCATCCCCTCCGATGTTTGTAGGAACTGACCTACTAGAGACATTGATCCCCTCTTTTGTTTGTAGGAATCGACCTACTGAAGACATTGACTCCCTTTGTTGTTTTTAGGTACCGACCTATTGGAGTGTAACAAACATAAATATATATATATAAATAAACAATCATTAAATAATAATAATGAATACATCATAATTAAAATACATGTATTATCCGTTAAAAGAATACGAGGATGTATTTCAGGAGATACTAGGGTTTGAAGGGATGGAAAGGAGTGGAGAAACTACAAGCTAGGTTTTGAGAATCGCGACCATAACAGAGACCATCATGAGCACCAAAGGGGGGGGTAAGGGTACCCCCTCATACAAACAGGTAGTGGTAGACAGAGGGAAAGGGCCAAGAGGTGCATCTTTCAAGGCACTAGTGACAAGCACCTTGGGATCAAACCCAAAAAAAGGTCAGGAAAGGAACCGGTGAAAAAGAGAGTGCATGGGAGAAGAAGCTAGAGAAACTCACAGTGAGGTGCAAGACACAGAGAAGGCCAACGGGGTAGAAGAGCGCAACCCGTGCAAACCCAAAACAACAATGATACCCAAGGTGATACTGGAGGATCTACAAATGCAACTCTACAAAAACTAGATGAAGACGCATGCGCTAATATGCAAGTTCATGGGTTTGTGGCCCAAAAAACGAACGTTGCACAATTGGATTAAATACCACTGGAAGAAAAACAGAGAAGTGGAGCTCCACCTGGGCTCGAAAGGCTTATTCACAACAATATTCATGAACCTGGAGGATAGGGATAGAGTCTTTGAGGGAGGGACATACTTCCACACCTCAGCAAGACTGTACATGTGGCCATGGAAGGAAAATTTCTCCCCAGAAAAAAGAGACTTTCAAAAAGGTGTCGGTCTGGCTGAGATTTTATTCCTTACCTCTAAAATACTGGTTACCCTCTACTTTCGAAGCAATGGGAAACAAACTAGGGAAATATGTTAATACCTTCAAAGCCACCTTAAAAGGGAGATATACATCTTACGCAAGAATGTGCATAGAAATGGACATGTCGGGAGCACTCCCAGAAGCCATAAGCCTAGAATTCAGGGATGAGGAATGGATCCAAAACATAGATTATGAACAGATCCCCTTCAAATGCATAAGATTCCATGAACATGGCCACATAATCAGAGAATACCCTCTTAATAA
>JZKD02S2005245.1:108716-120660 GCA_000966675.3 Picea glauca
GCCATATCAAGGTCTAGGAGTTTTCTTCAATACGTACAGATCCTTCTTCAACTGGCAGACATGAGTCTTTCTATATTCAATCTTCGAATCAATTTTTCTGATTACATTGTACCAATCTGGTACACTTTCTCAGCTGCAACTCAATTTGCACAATCATGTGCTAGCTCTATGTGTTTTCTGCAAAGCACTTGTTTGTCTCATTGTCTAGGAGTATGTCCTCTACTCTCTCTGCAAATGTTCCTTTTGGAACTAGGAATCTGCACCTGCACCTTCTCTAAAGCTGAGAATAGTTTCTCCATTCTCATTGTGACTATTGAAATCAAGGAGTAACTCCTCTACTCCATCATGGCAACAACTTCATCGGGAGATGAGAGTGGCTCAATAGATGATATTGAAGGTAGCTCTTATTCTTTCATGGAGGTAACTCTATATTTTATTATGGTCATGTCTCCATGACCCAACTAATGTAATGCACCAACTGCCACTCAAATTTAAATATGGGGATTGCTCCCCCTGCATATCATACTATATATGAATCATGGTTGTTCTAGTTGTCTTCATAAATATTGGAACTATTTCTTCAATTACTGGAGTAAGTGTCTCGTCATAGTCTTCTCCCTCTTGTTGGGAGACTCCTTTAGACACACATCAAGCTTTGTACATCTGCAACATGCTTGATCTGTATAGATAAATCTTGGAAGTCAATACTGACTTCTCTTCTAGTCTCGTGGAAGAATTCATATCCTAGTCTTTCTGACTGTTATTCAAACAAGGGAATCTTCCCAGGAGATTTCATATATTCTAGGAGTCTCTGAAGTTACGATCTAGTCTTCTCATGTCATCTGTCTTCCAATCCTGGAAGTTGTCTCTCCATCTGATCCTTTCTAAGATCGGGCTTATCCTTGATTTATTCTGAGTCTACAAGGACTTCATCATCTCTTTACAGGGTATACTTGGTGTTGAATACCAAGTCTAAATATGAAAGACTGAGTCAAGCTTCAAACGAGTTCTGCTTCTGATCAAGGTGGCTTCATTAACCTTTGAACAATTCTTCTAAGAGCGCTTGTTCTAATGTTCGATCATCTTTGGAGCCTTCTTCTCCTTATAATCAATATTTATATGAGATACTTTGAATCTCAAAAGATAGCTTCTTCTTCATCTTCTTTGGTACATGAATATATATGGTCATGTACATAGTCTGCTTCATATCTCATCTAATATGTTTCCTTCTACAACCTTCAATATAGATTCCTCAAGGTTATCACCTGTGACCTGAACAAGGTCAACAAAACAACAAGCAAGAATAATACTCTTTTGATAATAATAGATAAAACAAAGACGTGAATAATCATCACAGTAGCTCCTTTAGAGCTATCACTTGTGACTTGTCTGAAGCAAAGATCAAAAGTAAGAAATACAATATGAAATGAGGTCAACACTCTTCTAGTGTTGAGATCAAACATTCCTCCATGGTAACCTGGAACTAACACAAGAGGTTTCTCCTAGAGGAGATGTTAGTTGTATCAGGCAAATGATTACATTAAGCATTTATCTCAATATGCTCACATGTTACCAAGTATAATACTTTTCAAGGACCGTTATCTCAACTATAGTGTTTACTTGTAAAGAGGTAGTCATTAACTTGTCAAGTGCAACTTTGAATCTTATCAACTTAACTAATCAAACCTAGAGCCTTGTCCTCAAGAATGAGTGTGTTTCTTTTCTTCCAAGTCTCCTTCACTCAATATGACAAGTACTTTCTTCACCCTGTCTTCTTGTAGTAAGACAATATGTTATCTTGACAGAAGGTTGGGTTAGAGAATAAAATCTATGATCTCAACTTTAATCCATCTAATACCTTGAATTTAATTTTGACCAAAGGTTAGTATGATGGTTATAGCTTCAACATGCAATCTATATCAAAATAATGTCATAACAAATAGATGCATATCAGAATAATCAAACATGGGTTGCATTATTCCTCTGAATGTGTTGGATCTTGAGATCCTTCTGGATCTATTGAAAAAGATCCCTTCTCCTGCAAATACCCTTTAAATCTTAACAATTTAAACATATGTGGGTACATACCTCATATAGCATTTGCAGGTAGTGGCACCATCTGGTAGAAAAGGTAACAATTACCAACTCTTAAAAACTTCAAGGGTGATTACAACTAGTACTACGACTAATACTTCAACTAATATTGCAACTGCAATCGATACTGCAACTGATTCTGAGACTGCAACTGCAACTACAACTTAGGGTTTTATGAGGAAACCCTAATTTTTCAAACTTCAAATTTTGAAATTATGATCCCAGGGGATAGATGTGTTGAGCTGAGGCAAGTAAGTTGGTGCAGTCAGATTTCTGAAAATCCAAATTTTACCCCCTCAAACTTGACCAACAGATTTCTGGACTGGTGCTTCTAGTTTTCTGGTACTTCTGGTACTTTTGGTACTCTGGTACTTCTAGTTTTCTGGTACTTCTAGTACTTTGTGAAAACTAAGGTTTCACTTTCTAGGAGATCTACCCATTGAAAAGGTGCGTTGAAGGTGCCAAAGAGTTCCTTGGGTTAGGGCACACTTTTCTAGATGGTTTTGAGGCTGAAAATCTTCTTCAATAAAAATCCCTAATTTTCATGTACGACAACATTGACGTTTTCTTCTTCTTGTGAAAGATGCTCTCTTCAGCTTAGCTTTGATACCATGTTAGAGTTTAAGTTATTATTAGGTTTCTTTTCAATTTACTAGATAACCATAGCATAGATAGGATCATTGAGAAATACACAATCACAAGATACACATCATTTATCCTGGGAAACCCTCATGGGGGAGATAACCCAACAAAAACTTTGTTAATATAGATAGCCAATACAATGCCAAGAGAATAAACCAAACAAGACAGAAAGTCATCTCCCAAGTAGTGTGCCTCTCTCTCTCTCTCTTCTTCTCCAACTGTAGCTCCAAACTTGTGCTCTGATCATCAAGTGAGTGAGTGAACAAATGAGGTGTTGGCCTCTCTTATTTATACAATCTGGCAGGTGTTGAACTGAGGTGTCTTTTCACGGCAGGGCCGACTTCTCATTCTGGGTGGTTATAACCACTTTTAATAGATTCTGGGGCCGACTTCTCTTTTAGCCTATTACAATTAGGGTTTGACCAATCCACAAAAGGGGATTTGTTCATTTACAATTCCCGACATGATCAATCCACAAAAGGGGATTGATCTAATGAATAATACATCAATAATAAAATAGAATACTCTTTGCAATTACAATATTTCAATAGGGATTACAATGGCTCCATGGCTACATACAATCTTATAACATTCATTGGGTTGCCACGCCAAAGGCCATGGAAACCTCAACCATTCCTCTACCACTTTCCTTGTGAGATATTCTCTTCCTCTTGCAAGTTATTCTTTGCAAGCTACCCTCTACAAGCTACCTTTTCCACCATGTTAACATTGTATTTATCTTCCACCGGGAAATTGTTCACCTTCAACTTCTAAACGAGCTCCTCATGCCCTTTTGTCTTCCACTTTTTCCCTTTCGTTTCCAACTTAGGGTTCACCCTCTTCTCCTATAGCGCTTCACCTTCTCCCAAGCTATCTTTATGAAGCACATGGTCAATATTCCCTTAAATCCATGTCTCCTAACATGCCTTTGTCATTTATCCATTCTACAACAACATGTCCCTCCTGTAGTAGCGCGTCCACTCTATGACAACACATCAATCCTATAACACACATCCATTATGTTGCACTACCACACCCTGTGGTCTATCATGTTCCACAACACTATCACTATCCCTCAGTATTGTCACTATTATGTGGCACTGTCACTATTATGTACTCACATGGTCACTTCTATAGTAGCAACGCTATCATGTTCTGTAGCCTATCATGTTTAGCAACAACCAATTTGGTTTTATAGCTATATTCACCCTAGCATCCGCAATATGACTCTGACTCTCCTGCATCAAAATCCCTAAGTTATTAAGAAAGCATACCCTCATGCTTATGAGGTAAACTATTCACATCTCCAACTGCCCAATGTAACTTTCATAACTATTGCATTCACCAACTCTACATCCTCGATTTTTGTACATGCAACTCTACAAGACATCTTATTCTTTCTACATATTCTTTTTCAACTCATTATTGCACATCCATTTGCAACAACACAACAATACTCTTATCAATGGAAATTTGGAATTTCCATCTCATTCCTATTGCAACTCACCTTCTAGTACTTCTACCATCTTTTTCATCTTTCCTCATCACCACAAGTGTTGGTCATGTGCTCATCAACCATGCATCACCTGCACAACCCAATTTGAGTCATGTCTCATCATGGACATTCCACTTCCCTTTTTCATGTAGTGTACGAAGTGCTTTCGGTGTAGCCAACCACTCATGCTCGAAGCCACACAACACAGAGTCACATGCTCACATGTTACACCTCCTTTGACTCAATACACAACCACACACAAACTGCCTTGGTCGGTGATTATTTCAGTGTATTCACATTGTTAAAAAATTATCAGAGATATACCTTCAAGAGCCTTCATCTTCATGCAACACCTCTCATTCAACAATCTTCAATCCTTCTAACATTCTTCTGCGACATGTCTTCTTCCTTAGAAGATTTTAAATCTTCTCTCTTTCTCTATCATCAACATTTTCATCAACTTCGCATCTTCAGGACTTTAAGTTCATCCATATTCAACTCAACAACATCACTCATGCTTCCTCCTAGATCACTTGTCTTCAAGGAATCATCTACTACTTGGAAATTTTCTTGAGACATCTTCAACCTCTGCAACCTATGTGATTTACCACTGTTCTAATCTCTACAAATTCCTTCATATTTCTATTGTATCTTCTCCAAATGATATTCATATTTCAACCAAGCACATTCACTTTCATCTGCAACTGCAAATTTCCTGTCTTGCAAAAAAGAAAATAACATATTGAAAAAAAAGAATTACATCTTCACTCCCTCCTTTCTTCTCTTTGTCTGACACACACCACATGTGCCTATATCTTCCACTGTTATAATTTTTCATGACTTTATTCATACTCATTTATTTTGTATTCAAGTCCAGTCTAAATCTCTAGCCATCATTCGACAACAATGCAATCCCATTACTACCAACATGTTCCTCAACCCAATCTCCAATCCAAGAAACCTTGTGACTGCATTTTATCTTGCAACCTATTGTTTTTCTCATTCAAGTGACTATACTTTCATCTCAAGATAACAATTATGGATAACCACCACCACAACCGCCAACTCATTCGATCATGAATTTCTCTCATGACCTACATTGCCTCTTTCATCTCAAGATAACAATCACGAACAACTACCACCACAATTTCCATCTCATTCGATCACAAACTCTCTCATGACCTATGCTACCTTTTTCATCTCAAGATAACATTCATGGATAAATGTCACCACAAGTACCATCTATCTCTAGAAGCCATTTATCTCAAAGACTATCTTCCTTCTCAACAAAAACCTTTTGGACTTTACTTCATGCAACTTTATGTTCTTGGCTATCTTCTTTTGCAACTTCAATCTTCTCCCTTTAACAACTTCACTCTGACATCTGGTCCTTTATCTTGTGCATCTTCTTTTCCTATGAAATTATGAATATCCTACCGCTCCATCATCTCCAATCCTTCTAACTCTTGGTTCCTGCACCGCCTCTATCTGCTCATCTTTACGAAGAAATCCTTGAGAGTTGTCTTGTATCCCTCAACTAGAATTCCATTCACATGGATTTCCTCCAACATTGCCTCCCCCATTCTTCTTCCAACAAACACAAGATGAAACAACATTCTCCTAGGTCTTATTGCTACCATACTTACACAAAAACAATATCAGGAAACCAATCCTTGGGAGCATAACTAATCCTCAATAGCGTAATCAACTCTTATACACTTGCAAATTCCTTCATCCAAGAGTTGTGGCTAACTTGATAGCCTTGCATATTCTTCCATCCCAGAGCTGAAGCTAGATCCAATACCATTTGACACAGGGAGCCCACACCACAGGCATAATAACTATGTTACCACTTGATGCAAGTGGTCGATCCACCTCTCCTACCCTTTAGAGTAACTTTTATAGTGGAACTCCTCTTATGCAAAACTGGGCATGTAGTTGCTCGAACACTTTCATTTCATCTTATTAAATCTCAAAGATTTCTCACCCAGATCATGCTACAACCACTAGGGTTGAGCATTAACCATCATATGCTCTTATGGTGCACCGAAAAAACACAAGTTTATAGTAACCCATCTACAACACACTCCCCATCCACGGTATGAGAGTTGCAACCTGTACAACACTTGCCAAAATAGTTAGATGGTTGGAAACACCTGTATGCATTCTTTTAGTTGCATTACCTTGCAAGTTATGCCTCTCAAACCTACAATCCATGGTTAGTTCATAAACCAAAGGAATATCCTCCCTCCTATACATACTTCTCACACCTCAGAAACCCTTTTTCATGCTTTAAGAAACCTCTATGCTCATACTTTTGTTCAGATAGAACTCTCATTCTCGTGACATCATACACATGAATCTCAACGACAATAACAATAATCCCAATACGTTAGCATTACACAACACATATTATTATTCAACCACACCCATCTGCATAGAACCATCAGTCGAAGACACAGTCTTCCCAGAGACCCAGTATGCATGACATAATCACAAAATAACTATTCTTCACAGAAATGGACATCATCCGTAGGTCCTCAATCATCCAAGAAATATAAACATAATCTACAACAATACATACAAATAACACAAGACAACATCCCAACTCATCCATATGTATGCACTAAGATTATATCTAGAAACCTAAATACTTTTTATTCATTTATGTCAAGAATAAAATACAATGGTATTACAATGGCTCCATGGCTACGTACAAGCTTACAACGTTCATTGGGTTCCCAATCTAAAGGTCATGGAAACCTCAACCATTTCTCTACCACTTTCATTGTAAGATCTTCTCTTCCTCTTCCAAGATATTCTTTGCAAGCTACCTTTTCCACCATGTTCATGTTGTATTTATTTTCCACCAGGAAATTGTTCACCTTTAGCTTCCAAACAAGCTCCCCGTGCCCTTTCGTCTTCCACTTTTTCTATTTCATTTCCAACTTAGGGTTTTCCCTCTTCTCCTATAGCAATTTGCCTTCTCCCAAGCTATCTTTATGAAGCACATGGTCAATATTCCCTTCACTCCATGTCTCCTCACATGCCTTTGTCCTTTATCCAGTCTGCAACAACACATTCCTCCTGTAGCAACGCGCAGACTTTATGACAACACGACAATCATGTAGCATGTGTCCATTTGTTTCACTTCCACAATCTACGATATGTCATTGTTTTGTAGCCTAACATATTCCGCACTGTCACTATCTCGCAATGTTGTCATTGTTCTACAACACTGTCATTGTTTTGTAGTCATAGTGTCACTTTTGTAGTAGTAGTGCTATCATGTTCCACAACCTATCACATTATGTAGCAACCAATTTGGTTCCATAGCCATCTTCACCTTGGCATCCACAGGATGACTTCAATTCTCTTGCGTCATAACTAGTGGTATTAGGGAATTTTCTCAACCTAAAGGAAGCAATTTTTTTCTTATTTTTGAAGATTCTTGGGGCAAGTTTTTCTCTCGACCTATTAACCAAATCCTAGTAGGCACAGTGTTGTTAGACGTAGAGTGGCTATGCCATTTTAGAATTGGGATCATAATAGTGATTCTGAGAAGTATCACAAAAGTTACAACTATTTTAAATTGTGACTCAAAACACTTGTGAAAAAATCTTACAGTACAATTCTCTCTAATTTATGAACCATATTATAGTCAAATTAGTGCCATTAGAAACATGGCCATGCCATTTTAGAATTGGGGTCATAATAACAATTATGAGAAGTATCACGAAAATCACAAGTATTTTAAGTTATGAGTCAAAACCCTAGCAATAAACTCTTGCAACACAATTATCTCTATGTTTATGAATCAAATTGCAGACAAACTAGTGTCGTTAGAAGCATAATGACCATGTCGTATTCAAATAGGGGTCATAAAAGTGATTCTATGAAGTATCACAAAAGTTACAACTATTTCAAGTTGTAGCATCAAAACCCTAGCTAAACCATACAATGTAACTAAAATGGATTATCAAATGTATCAACAAAAGGTAGGTTGAAATATTTGCATGGTATGATTTAAAAGAAACTTGTGGACATCTTGTGAAGGCTACTACTTTTAACTTCTCTCTAACAACCATACTATGTATGAAGTGGCCATCATTGAAGGAAGTCATGAGCTAGTTATGACTAACAATTTTAAGTTTGAATAGTGTACCCCTCATATCCACAACTACCATTTTGTAATTGTACATATGGTGTTTTTATTCTGGATGGTCTTAATATTGAGGTAAAAGCATATTTAGATCAATATGACCTAGGTGAACCTCTTCTACAAAGCACCCAACCATTTATTGGTTTCATGTGTCATTAGTGGGAAGCCAACATGCACACTCGTACATGGCACCCAAGCTTATGGACACACTTCTTGGACTACTTCATTCTCAGCATTAAAGGTAGCACTAGTTCGAGGGACTCGAGCTAATGGACACATTTATTAGATGGCTTCATTCTTGGTGTGGAGGGAACTACCTATGCATGGGACCATGGCTTATGTATCTATCTCATAAATGTAAACATTTAGGGAAACAATTTTCAAAGAGGGATGGAATGGTAAGATCCCCCCTAGTGGTGTAATGGGGGACTAAAGGCCCATTAGAACCAATGATAAAATATGTATGGTGACCATTTAATATAATGTGGACTAGATCCATTGTAATGTACCTAGGAAGGATAATATGGGGTACCTAGGGAGGTACCCAAGGGAATAATGAATGTAATGTGGCCATACTAATGGAATAGGTCCACTATATAATTAAAATGGAATAATATAATAAAAATGGGTAGTTGGTATAAGACCCCTATGAATACTGATGAGATAGTATAAATACAATGATAGTTGTGTACTTATACTATCTCATGAGTATTCATAGGGGTCTTATGCCAAGTATCCCTTATTATTGTATTATTTCATTTTAATTACATAGTGGGCCTATTCCATTAGTATGGCCACCTTACATTCACGATGAAGACATGGATCCCAAGAAAAAACCATAATTTAGATTGAGGAAAAACCACAATTGGACTCGATGTCCATATTTCACTAGGATGGATGGATGCTCGTGCATGGTACTGGTTGACTATATTGCTTAGTAAATCATACTATATGGCTTCTTGCCATGTATCAAAGACGTGCCAACGAGTATGGAATGCAATTTACCTAGAGGGGATAACATGTACCCAAGAGGATAATAGATGTAATGTGGCCATAATCATGGAATAGGCCCTCTATGTAATTAAAATAATATAATATAATAATAAGTGGTAGTTGGCATAAAACCACTATGGATACTATAATATAAACACATAAGTAACATTGTATTTATACTATCTCATGAGTATGCATAGGGGTCTTATGCCAACTACCCCTTATTATTATATTATTCCATTTTAATTACATAGTGAGCATATTCCATCATTATGACCATATTACATTCATTATCCCCTTGGGTACCTCCATAGGTACTCCATATTGTCCTCCTAAGTAAAGTGCATCCACTATGTTTGTTGTTATCACGTAAGGTCCATTAGGTAGTTATCATTCAATAAATGCAATATGGCCCAATCATTAATGTAGGGGGCACTAATACTTAAACTTATGGTTTCCTAGGTAACTATAAATGAGGATGGAGTCCTTATGAGATGTCAATAATTTTTATTATATTGGAGCATTGTCTATCTAGAGGTTGCCCCCTAGAAGTTTTATATTTAATGAAGTTAAGGGGCATTTTTATACTTTCATAATTATATGTTTATGATTCAATCTTCAAGTCTACTAAGGATTATAACAATTAAGCATTTTGGGAATGTTATGAACATAAATATACATATAAATATATATTAATAACATAATAATTAAATGATAATTATTAATAATGAAAGGACATGTCTCAAATGACATGACTATTGGTTAAGGGCACCCCTGTGTGGGTATATAAACGAGCCATCATTCTCAATTGTATCTCATCTTACTATTCATTCTTATTACATATATATTTATCCATATGGATTTGATTACTATATTCCAGATATTTTGGATTATTTGTGCGTGACAAACTTTGTTCGTCTCATTTGGTATCAAAGCTTTGTCTCTATCCAGATTTTGGCCAACCCTATCGTTTCAGAGTTTCTTTGAGTCTTTTGGTCTTTGACCACAACCAAGCCCTTGGCCACCAAAAACAAAGTGAAAAATCAGATATTCCATAGATTCCCAACAATAAAAAAAAATCAAAATCAATTTGTTGCAAGTTCAAAGAGAACCATAAATAAATAAATAAATCAAAGAAATAAAAATTTTCGCTGCAAATTCAAAGAAATAAAAAGAAAATTTGTTATCAATATTATTCTACAACAAGTGTAAAATCGTGCACCCGTGTATTTGTGTTGGATTTAAACCTACCCAAAGTCATCGTATACTCGTACAATAGCACAACCACCCGATGTCCATACCATATAACCGCCTTTCAAAAAAATATATATATGTCCATTTCAAAAAAAAATCGCTAATAGAATTGTTGGCCATCATAATCATAATTTGACCATCGAGGTGACAAGTATTGGCATCTTCGTGGCCCAATTTCTTAAGGTAGTGAACTTCACGAAATGAAGAATCACCATCGTTTTACAAATAGCAAAATCATTCCCTTATCTGTCTAAACACCAATCTGAAGATATCGAGTCACAAGGACGCATTGGCATTGGCTCTATCTGTCGAAGCCATCAACAAACCATTGACTTCCAAATCAAAGGAATCATAAGTCGCGACCCTTCAAGCACCATTGTGGGTTACTGTTAAGTTGTTCGGATTACATTAAAATCCAAATCCACAGAAAACATCCATATAAATAATTCTCGGCAAACCACCATCCCTTGTCACTGACACTTAAGGTGAAATCGCATTGCATTATTTCCGAGGGTTATTCCACTCAATAGATTATGTTATTCAAGGTGTAAAGAAGGCACATTTCACTATGATAGTGAATCGTCGTGCATAGAGGAGACCGGGTTTGTTTCTAGCGTTGTGACTTTCCACAAAAAATATACCCATTAATTACTTCATCGATCAAGTGTGGCCGCAAGCATTAAACATAATACTTGTAAAAGCTATCAATTGGGTTTTAATACAAATTAAACAAAAACCCTAGAAATATCTCTTAGCGCAAGTGCAAGGCTTCGATGTATAGAATATAGTCGTTCAATAACTCTTTGCGCAAGTGCGTTCCAAGGGTGTTTTTTTATAAGTCATGCTCGAATTTTTTTAAAGGAAAGTTTTGAGATTTAAAGTATTAAGGTTTGTTAGTGGAAAGGAGTGAATATATTTAAAAAAGACACGAAGTCAACAATATTTGAAAGGGGAATTAGAGTAGCGTGCATCCACTAACATTTAAAAGTATAATAAATTAAACGGGTAAATAACGAAGATTTAATTATTAAGTTCTTGTTACCCTAGGCAAAATAAAAGGATACCATTGTATAAAGTAAAAATACTAACTCAAGTTTCTTAAAGGTATTATTATAATAGATATTATAATAATTAAAGTGATCCAAAGTCATCCGAAGTGAATTAAAAGAGTATTTTGAGAAAAAAAACAAATACGAAAGTTCAAAGAAAAACAAAAGTTATATTTTACAAGGAAACATTATATATCTTACCTACGTCTAAAAGGTTATATATATATATATATATATATATATATATATATATAT
>JZKD02S2005245.1:124404-139272 GCA_000966675.3 Picea glauca
TTTTATATATAAGATTAGAAAAAGGATATTATAGAAGTAATATTGAAAATATTCAAAGGAAGACTATATATAAAAGGATTAAAAGTATATTAAGAAAAAAGAAGAAGTTCTAAAATGATTTCAATCTATATAAAATGAGACATATATTGAATAATCCAAAATCACTTCTATCTGATTTGTGGAAAATCATTTATTATGGAAGAATATCAAGATAATTCAGAAATACAATGACAAATATTGAAAGGACAACTAGGACAATAAAAAGCGAGCAATACAAAATTACAGTTTAAAATTGAGAAGGAAAAATATTTTAATGGGTTAACAGAGAAATATAATTGTTACTTCAAAGAGCATGTTCGGGAACTCATTGCACAAAATAAAGAACTAAAGACTAAAAGATAAAAAATGGACCAAGACTTACTAGAACGAGATGAAGAAATATTACGATTAAAAAATCATAATCAAAATTTACTAGTTAAAATCAAAAAGTTAAAAGACAAGAACCAAGGGAATACAAATTCAGAACAAAAAAATCAAGTTCTCAAGGAGAAATCAACTGAAAAGGAGGAAGAAATCTCCTGCCTAAGGAACCTTAACTAGAAGTTACTTGAACAAATTAAAATCTTAAAGGATGAAAGAAAGGAGAATCTAGAATCAGAAAAAGACAATAGGTCAAAAAATAAGGAAGAACTTTTACGATTAAGACGACATAATCAAGATTTATTAACTCAGATTAAAAAGTTGAAGCATGATAAGAAGACTTTAAAAAAATAGCTAGATCGCAAAACATCATTAGTCGATAAGGAAACGATGACAGACCCAATCAACCTTACAACTCAAAAGGAGGCAAATCCAGCTGATGTAAAGAAGTTTTCAAATGTCGAGGTACAAACAAGCCAGAGATATCAAGAAGATTCAATTCCAAAAGTTAATCAAGAAAAAAATGCAAGTATAAGAAGTAAAGATCAATTTGCAAGGATGCCTTATCGACATCCTAATCACAAAAGTCGATACTTCAGCCAATCAATGTATAAACAGAAACAAATAACCGCTATGTCAAAGAATATTACTTCCACTACAAGCGAGGGTCAAAATAGAAATGATCATTGGAGTAGAAATGTATCAAGTTCTTTTCAAGAATCCTATAAAAACCCAAATCCGCGGAAGATCAAATTAAGATGGGCAGAGTCCTTTACAATTCGACAGTTCTGCTCAGCACTTAAAAGATCCTATCGTCTCAGGTCTTCAACGATTACTAACTCAATAATGAAGAAGCATGAGACAATAATTACAAGCTAGAGCAAAAGATAAGTCTTCCATAAAGTATGCTTTGAGGACAAACATTTTTAAGGGGAAGGCAATGTTATGAACATAAATATACTTATAAAATAGATATTCATAACATAATAATTAATTAATAAATAATAACTATTAATAATGAAAGGACATGTCTCAAAGGACATGACTATTGGTTAAGGGCACCCCTACGTGGGTATATAAGTGAGCCCTCATTCTCAATTGTATCTCATCTTATCTATTCATATTTTATACATTATTCCAATATGGATTATTGTGTTATATTCCAAGTAATTTGGATAATTCTTGTGTGAGCGAACTTTGTTCGTCTCGGGGAATTAACACAAATGTCTCATATGACCAAACATGAGTGCACACAAGGGTGTTCAAAATTCAATTTTGGCACCAACCATAGACAAGTATTATTGAATTATTGATGAATATGTTTTTTATTTGATGGACTCGTATGTAAAGGCCTACTAGTCGTGCTTATTTGTTATGTATACTTTTCATGATGTTCATATATAGGTTGTAACTTGTAATTTGAATATGGACACGAAATATATTTTAAATTGACCCATTTGTGTGCCATGAGATGATTATGATGCATTTGTGTCATGAACAAAATTTTGTGTATAGCAGTTGTTCATATATGTAATATCCCTAATTCTACAGATTGAAATATATGCCTCAACTCCCTATTATTTGTTGTCGACACTGATACACTTTGGGTTTCGGGGTGCGTTTAGTAATTCAGTTTTAACATGCGTGGTGATTTTGCATGTGGAACAATTGTTTAAAAATATATAATCAAGCATGCAATAGATAAAGAACACATAACAACTGCAAACTATGTATTATGGAATATGACGGAGTACAATACCGCATGTGGTGAAGTAAAATAAATCTCTCGGCTAGATCAGATCTAGATGGATCTTGAATGGAATACAATAAAGAAACTAAGACAATGATACTCGGAATCTGAAGAATGATGTTGGATCAATGGATGAGCAATATGATCTACTGCCTCCTACGACAACTACTGCAAGACTGGAAAGTTCGCCCTGGTGGGTAAACTCCTCAGATCTACCTGGAATCTTTCTCAAACAGTGTGCCCTAACCTCCTGCCACTCCCAGTGTCTGTCGGATTGAAGATAGACCCTTTGTTGATCTATATTGACCTCGGATGGGATCCCCTAGGGGGTTGCGCCCCTATTGTTGCCAACTGTTGTGCCCTAGTGATTCCACCATCAAAATCTGGTTGTATATATCTCAAACTAAGCACCCTGGTATCCTCTGTAATGGGTCGAAGGGGTTTCCCTAGACCTGATCCGGTGATCTCTCGGGAACCCAAAATGTATCCTCCCCAAGTGTTATGCCCTCACTATCTAACTGATGCGCCCAAGAGGACCCTCTATCAGAATCTAACGAGTAATAACTCAAAAGATGCGTCCTTCCTCTAACCTGGGTCGGAAGGAAAACTATGAATTCTCCCAAGGTGGGACAAGCTAACCCTCAGAGTCTCTCAGCACTTGCGCCCTACTCCTAATGAAGTGCACACTCGTTGTCTGGACCTGTAAACTACTGCTACAAAGCGATGAAAGATCTGGATGATCTTCCTATTGACTAGGGTGTGTCTCAACACCAAAATCAACCCACTGGTGTCTTCCTCTTGAAATTCACAATCTCCATTGTTGATTCCCCTGAACCTGTGTAATCTCCTTAGAGCTCAATTGTCAAATCATAAGATGCATAATGAGAAATTAGGTCTCTTTTCTCTTCATATACTCCTCCAAAACCCTAATTCGTTGTTGACCTCTATTTTTAGCTCCATCACTTATGCGCCCTTCTATTTTTAGCTCCATCACTTATGCACCCTTCTATTTTTAGCTCAAAATCACTTAAAGACGCTTTTACCCACTTTTCACTTAATGCCACTTTCAAATTATAACATTCTCTAGTGAAGTAACATCAAGTGACCATGTTTTCCCCTATATCTCCCTGGATATAGTCTAACAGGTATGTTTAGACTACTAAGCCCTCCTCTCTGGAGCTCCTACTCGAAAAGGGACATTATATTCCTCCCTTCTCGAGATTGCTTGTCCTCAAGCAATACCAATCCAGGGTGTTGCAAAACATGCTCACTCTCCCAAGTAGCATCCTCCACTAGAAGCCCTCTCCATCTGATCAAACACTCCCTGATGACCCTGCTCCTCAATCTTCGCTCTCAGAACTCCAGTACCTCCTCCAAAACCAACTCTAGTTGCTCCTCCTCATCCAAAGGTGGAAGCTCCTCTGAAGTGATGATGAATTGTCCCACGACTTTCTTGAGACAAGAAACGTGGAACACATTGTGAATCTAACTCCCATCTGGAAGCTCTAACTCGTAGGCAACTTCACCTACCCCGTGTATTATCATGTAAGGCCCACAGAACCTGGGCTTGAGATTTTCTGCCCCACTCTTCTTCAAAGATGACTGCTTGTAAGGTTGTATCCTCATGAATACAAGATCCCCAACCTCAAAGCTACGCTCTATCATGTGTATGTTTGCACTCACCTTCTGTCGATTCTGTGTCATTTGCAAATTCTCTTTGAGTACTTTGAGAATCTCTTAACTCTCTACGATCCAGTCTTTGGCTTTGGGAGCTCGACTATCTATGAAAACCAAGTCAATCAAAGTGGGATCATCATACCCATATAATGCACGGAAGGGGGTCATGCCCATGGACATGTGGAGGGTGGTGTTGTAGCCACCTCATCCACACTCTCTATTGTCTGCTCACATAGTTCCTCAAGTAACCCTCAACCCACTTGTTGACTATCTCTGTTTATCCATCAGTCTTAGGGTGGTAACTAGTGTTGGGTGTCAACTTTGTCGCCACCAATCTGAATAACTCCCTCCAAAACGTGCCAATAAACAGATTGTCCCTGTCACTAACGATGTTTTGTGGCAACCCATGAAGTCTGAAAACCTGTATGAAGAATAGCTCTACCACATGTATTGTGTTATAATATGTCGGAATGGCATAGAAATGCGCAAACTTGGTCAATCTTTTGACCACCACATAGATACAATCCTTACCATGAACCTTGTGCAGGCCTGCAATGAAGTCCATGGAGATGATTTCCCATTTCTGCTCTGGAATGGGAAGTGGCAAAAGTAACCCTGTTGGAAGAGTCTTCTCTCACTTGTTCTGCTAACAAGTCACACACTCACTGATATGTCTCATCACATCCTGTTTGAGACCCTTCCAAGAGAATCTCTCTCTAACCTGCCTGTAGGTTTTGAAAAACCCATGATGGCCTGCTAGTGGGGAGTCATGTACTGCAGCCAAAATCTTCTTCCTGAGGCTCAATCCTGGCACTAGGTAGACTCGGTCTTTGTAGAAGATGACGTCATCAATGACTATGTACCTGTCGTCTTGTACCTGCCCATCCAAAATCTCACAAGCAAACTAGTTCTTGGAATATTCCACTAACAAGTGAGATTTCCAATCTGCTAAAATCTCCATCAGAGAACAAGTTATTGGTCTCCTAGACAGTGCATCCGCCACAATGTTCTGCTTACCCTTGACATACTCTATATCAAAATCAAAGGCTTGGACCTTTGTCACCCACTTTTGTTGATGCTCACTAAGATCCTTCTATTCAAGGAAATACTTCAAGTTGTTATGGTCTATCTTGATCACAAATTTGTTGCCCACCAAGTACTTTCTGAACTTGGTCAAGGCATGCATGATCACAAGCATTTCCTTGTCATAGATCAAGTACAACCTATCGGGTTGATTGAGCTTCTTGCTCTCAAACACAATGGGGTGCCCCCCTTGCATCAACATTACTTCAGTCTCCTTTCTTGATGCATCACACTCCAATACAAATGGAAACATGAAGTCTGATAGTGCCAATACTAGGCATGTGCCCATGACTTCCTTCATGTGATAAAATGCCTTTTGTGACTCGTTGATCCAGATGAAGGCCCCTTGTCTGGTGAGATTGGTGAGTGGTGCCCCCAACTGTGAAAAACCTCTCACAAACCTCCTGTAATAGCTGCATAGCCCAAAGAAACTCCTCCTCTATCACGTTCTTGGGCGTTGGACAATCCAAAATGGCCCTAATCTTCTCCGGGTGCACATGTACTCTTGTGCACCGATAATGTGGCCCAAGTATAGTAACTTTGTCATGCCAAACTCACACTTTGTCTCCTTCGCATATAGTGATTGTGACTCCTTGGCATATAGTGATTGTGACTCCATGATGTTGAGTACCTCATCCAAGTGCCTCAGGTGCTCCTGCCATGTCTTGTTGTATACCAAGATGTCGTCGAAGAATACCAATATTGATTTCCTCAAGTGATCCCTGGAAATATGGTTCATGCAAGACTGAAATGTAGTTGGTGCATTGGTTAGCCCAAATGGCATAATTAGAAACTCAAAATGACCATAGTGGCATTGAAATGTCGTCTTCTCTATATCTTTCTCTCGAATATGGATCTGATAATATATAGAGCGTAGATCAATCTTTGAGAACAAAACTACCCCATGCAATTCGTCCATCAACTCATCAATGCATGGGATAGGATACCAGTTTTTTATTGTTTTCTTATTCAAATCCCGATAGTCTATACACATCCTCACGATACCATCCTTCTTTAGGAATAAGACAACTGAAGAAGCAAATGGGCTACTACTAGGTCTGATGTGTCCCATAGCTAGCAATTCCTTGATTTCTTTCTCTATCTCATCCTTGAACCTCAAAGGATGACGATAGGGTGCTATTATCATGGGTTTAGCACCCTCCTCCAACTCAATGGTGTGCTCAAACCCCCTGTCAGGTGGTCTCCCTGGTGGAATCAGACCAAAAACATGTTGATACCACCCCAACAAAGTCTCGATCTATGTCTCATATTATTGTTGACCATCTGAATCCCTCCATGTGGTAATCAAGATGCATAAGTTACCTCCGCATACCTGAAGATTCTAGCCATCCTCTTGGCCGAAACTGTCTTGGGTGCCCCTGTCGACATGCCCCTCAGCACAATCCTCTTCCCTTATTGTCTTTGAACCCCATCTCAAGGGTTTGGTAGTTGGTTGTGATCTTGCCCAAGGTAATCAACCATTGGACTCCCAACACCACATCTGTGTCAGATAGGTCAGCTGCATAAAAGGTGTCTCTCACGGTGTAGTTACCTAGCTTTACCTCCAAGTATGGGACTATGTCTATACACTCCACTGTGTGGCCATCTTCTATTGCAACATCAAACCCCTCAAACTCCTATGTCTGAAGTGTTCGCCTTGATACCAATGAAGCATCAATGAAGTTGTGGGTGGCCCCACCATCTATCAGGGCAATTGTTCGATGTCCCTGAACAGTGCCTTTGATTTAGAGGGTGTCATACACGGGAATACCAAAAAGGGTCGCTATGACTCCTCCCTTTGTTGGTGCCCTTCTATTAGCCTTCTCATGAGGCCGTGGTACTGCCTCATGAGGTGAACGGGGTCTGTTGCCTGCCCCTGAGTTCCCTTGCACTGCATGTGGGGCATGTGTGCCCAGTGTGCTCCCTGTGGCCAACCTATCGACTATGTGTGCCAACGACTGAGTCATAGCCTGTTGATTGACCACTAAGTTGTTGAGTACCTGCATGAAGGTTGTCTCTGGGTCCATGGGGGCCTTGCCACTGCCCTCTGGTCTCTCATATCTGTCTCCCATCATCCTCTCTGCCTCACACTATGCCCTTCTCTCTACTTCCCTGTGCACCTCTTCTTCTTCCTCTAAACTAGGAGGAATGGGGGGATAATCTGGCCTAGGTCTCCTCTCCCTGTGTCTATTGTAAGTGACATATTCGTCACCTACGTGCTCTCGACCCTCTGGTTCCTCCGCTGAACTCACTGACTTTAGTCACAAGCTGGCAGGACTAAAGCTCTAATACCACTGTAATATCCATAATTCTACATACCTCAACTACCTATTATTTGTTGCCGGAACCGATACACTTTAGGTTTTGGGATGCGTTTAATAATTTAGTTTTAACATGCGTGGTGATTTTGCATGTAGAACAATTGTTTCGCAATATATAATCAAGAATGCAATAGATAAAGAACACAGAAGAACTGCAAACTATGTATTATGGAATATGACTGAGTACAATACCACATGCGGTGAAGTAAAATAAATCTTAGCTAGAATACAATAAACAAACTAAGACAATGATATGCAAAATCTGAAGAATGATGATGGATCAATGGATGAGCGATATGACGACAACTGCTGCAAGACTGAAAAGTTCGCCCTGGTGGCTAAAATCCTCGGATCTGTTTGGAATCTGTCTCAAACAGTGCACCCTAACCTCATACACACTCCCAATGTCTGTCAAACTGAAGATCGACCCTTTGTTGATCTGTGTTGACCCCGAATGGGATCCCCTGGGGGGTTGCGCCCCTACTGCTGCCAATTGTTGCACCCTAGTGATTCCACCATCAAGATCTGGCTGTATATATCTCAAACTGAGCGCCTTGGTATCCTCTGTAATGGGTCAGAAGGGTTTCCATGGATCTGATCTGATGATCTCTCGAGAACTCGAAATGTATCATCCCCAAGTGTTGTGCCCTCACTGGCTAACTGATGCGCCCAAGAGGACCCTCTGTCGAAATCTGACGAGTAATAGCTCAAAAGATGCACCCAACCTTCCTCTCCACTGGGTCGAAAGGAAAACTATGAATTCTCTCAGGGCAGGACGATCTAACCCTCAGAGTCTCCCAACACTTGCACCCTCCTCCTGATGCAATGCACACTAGCTGTCTAAACCTATAAACTGTTGCTGCAAAGCGATGAAAGACCTGGATGATCTTCTCGGTGACTAGGGTGTGTCTCTCAACACCGAAATCAACCCACTGGTGTCTTCCTCCTGGAATCCACAATCTCCATTGATTCACCTAAACCTGTGTAATCTCCTCAGAGCTCAATTGTCAAATCATAAGATGCATAATGAGGAATTAGGTCGCTTTTCTCTTCCTATACTCCAAAACCCTAATTCGTTGTTGATCTCTATTTTTAGCTCCATCACTTATGTGCCCTTCTATTTTTAGCTCAAAATCACTTAAAGGTGTTTTTACCCACTTTTCACTTAATGTCACTTTCAAATTATAACATTCTCTAGTAAAGTAACATCAAGTGACCATGTTTTCCCTATCTCCGTGGCTATAGTCTAATGGAGATGTTTAGAATACTAAGTCCTCCTCTCTGGAACTCCTACTCGGAAAGGGACATTACAATATACTTGACATTACACTGGATAAAAGATTTGTAAGTACTCTGGTAAAAAGTTTTGTACTCGTCACTTTGTCATTAATACCAAGATTGGTCACCTTCAATGTTAATGAAATTCTTCTTAGTGTATGAAGACAACAACCTTTTATGCTATCTGAAGATAATATTTATTTATCAACCTGCTATGCTGGGTACAAATAAATTGCAGCAGAATATCAATGAAGAAGAAAAGGTTTCTAGATTCCAAATTCTACATGACAGCCATTCTGGTTTTGGTTGCAGCTCTGCAGCGGTGAAAACGGAACTTGAGACCTGTGGCTGGCAATTTGAACTACTTGCTTTTATAAACGAAAATTTAAAATTAAGGATCATATTCCTTCAAAAAAGAGAACAAATTAGGGCAGATCAAATCTTAGCATAATTCATGAATTCTATTGAATGCAATCACAATCACAATGGTAGATTTTGTGGGGAGAATTTGGAAAACGTTTGCATTATAATTGGACCATTGTACATCGAAACATTTACATTTACATAGTCCGTAAAAAACCACGGACATCAACTAAAAAATTATGAAGGTTTTTCCTGAACTTCTGACGATTTATACGGTCAAGAGCAGATGTCAGATTGTTTGAAGTGATCAACGTATGAAATGCTGTTGCCAGGCGAGACTGAAATGCAGCATTCTGCTGGCCCTGGAACAATTCTTGTGCCATCGTCTGTATATGCAACACGTAAAATTTAGTTGAATGGCAAGTAGAGAACAAAAAATGATTTTTGGTAGTGCTATTTCTAAATCACACAACTCAGTCTGAAAGCCAAAGTGTATCAACAGCCATCAATGATAAATTTGGTATAGCATCAAACATAGGTGGAGTAATAGCACGAATATGCAACATTTAAACTTTAGTTGAACGGCGAGTAGAGAACAAAAAAGTCTTTTTGGTAGTGCTATTTCTAAATCACACAACCCAGTCTGAAAGCCAGAGTGTATAAACAGTCATCAATGATAAATTTGGTAAAGCGTCAAACATAGGTGGAGTAATAGCACGAATATGAAACATTTAAAATTTAGTTGATCGGCAAGTAGAGAACAAAAAAATCTTTTTGGTAGTCCTATTTCTAAATCACAGAACCCAGTCTGAAAGCCAAAGTGTATCAACAATCGTCAATGATAAATTTGGTATAGCGTCAAACATAGGTGGAGTAATAACACGAATTCCATTCATGGAGTCATTTCTAGGCCTGTGCATAGCTTCATTGGAGGGAGTAGAATTTGAGAAACCTGGCTCTTTCGCATATATGCACCCTGGATCTTGGGCTCACGATTCATCTAAACAGAAATATCCGATTGATGCAAACATGAAATTCATGTGTTCTACTAAACAAATGGAATACATATGCCATGATGAAGAAAACTAATATAAACACGATGATGCTAGAACATTAAACACAAAACTGTCTACAAACCTGGTAAAGAGCCATGTCGCACATGATCAAAGGTAAGAGAGCATCTGCTGAAGGACCTACAAGTTCATTGCTAAGACAAGCCAAACACAAGTCCTGTATGAATATACATATTACAAACCTCTCATGTAAACAGTAACATGCTTGATAAATGAATTCAGACAAGTTAGTTTCACTTTTAGTGAACTCAAACATATGTTCAAAATAGTTTCACTTTCAATAGATAACTCAACATCGATGCAAACCATTATTAATTCTTAAGTATGCCTACCTATAATCCTCAAAAAGGAGGAACTGCAGTAGAGAACGAAGGAAATGGGCCAAAACACCTTCCTGCACTGCTCCATTAGGACCCTGCTTGCTTAAAGCATGAACACCCAGACCTTCTTTACCTTTACAGATTGCTTGACAGTGGTAGCATGCAATAGCATTCATCGCTATTAAAGTCATGTTGACAACTTCTGTATCCTGTCAAAGTAAGTATATAACATATAACAATTCTACAAAAGTAAAAACTTTAAATCTTTTGAATACAAACAAAAACTAACGAGGTTCAATTGTATCTAAAATGGCATCAATCAGAAAAAGAAAGGAATGAAAAAGATATTGGAAGCAGAGTATAACTGGCCACCTGCTTTTCTTGAAAAAATAAAATAACATATGTAGTTAATCACCTGATGGCGAAGACCAAAGTCAAGAGTTCCAACAATTTGTGCAAAAGCATCTGGGGCTAGCTTTGCCACTTTCTCAGGGTACACTTCTAACATATGGACCAAGAGAGCAAAATACTGCAAAAGGAATATATTTCAATAAAAATCAGGTTGATACTGCATCTCAAAGGAAGAAACCAACTATTTGATTATCCTATAAAAAATATTTAATAAGTCGAGAGCATGCTACCTGGTGACAGAGCTTGGGATATTTCAAAAGGTCCAATGAAATAAGAGGGGTGATGATGTGTAAACCCAAGTAGACCGCCTGAAACGAAAGCAAGAGGACAGACATGGAAATTTTTCAACCATTCCATTCAATGAACCTGCCCGTGATCCAAGCATCTCAAAACAAAAAGACACATAGATTTTTACTTGAGCTATATCTGGAGTCTCAGCTTCGCCTTGAGAGTCAGAAGAGAAGTCCACCTGGAAGTTAAGATAACTCCCGAGCATGTCAGGCATTCGATATTCAATGAAATAGACATCAACATGTAAAATAACAACATGATGAAATTGCTCATGCATGAAAAAAAAAAAAAATATGTACCAAATCTTTAGAGCAAAGATTAGTGAGTAGTTGAAGCAAAGCCCGCAAGTCCTTATACTTCTCTGTCTCCGTTTCACTTAACAAGTTTCTTGATGTGGTCAATGAAACCTGCAAATGCATTGTGCATTAATCATATAAAAGTTGTCAGGGACAAAAAACAGTGCTCCAACTTGAGCATGAACAGATGCATAACTGTTTGCTATCCCAAACAAGATTTCAGGAAGCAACCAGGATTTGCAACATACCCTAGGAACTCAATGAAATGGTGAAAGAAAGACCAACAAAAATATATTCTATGAATTTTCCTCATTGGCAATACTTAAATGAGAATAAGGTCCACTTTTTACAGGCTTATATGTTTGTATAAAATTAAATTTGGAAAGACACATTTCACTAGTTACAGCTAAATTTAGTTAAAAATGGTGGATCAATTTATGCAGAAGTTGGTCAAAAGTTAAGAATCCTTGACTTGATCTATCTTAGTTGAAGAGCCATAAGGGAATCATAATATCAGGGAATTAGATGTTAAAATCTGTGTTATAGCCAGTGAATATAAATCGTCAAAACAAAGAAGTTAAAACAAAGCATTGTTTCTATGAAACTATACGGAAAGCTAGGACAATCAAAAAGAGAAGTTTGTTACCCAAAGAATACTAATTTTGTGTTGAACAAAGTGCACACAAATAAAAGCAGACAAAATAATAACTCTCTATGTGTCATTGGTTTCCTTTCATATCGTATATGCCTCTAGACTCTAATGTCCTGAGACAGATTTCTTAAAAACCCTCTACCAAATTTAATCTCGTCAGTTTTGGACAGTATCCCTCTCCAGGTAAATTCCATGACTAGATAGAAATTTATGCAGGAGTTTGGGATGCAATATTGTTTCTAAGACTTATCAACTCATCTATCCCTTGAGATTTGGTAGATACTTTCTGTTCCACACCCCTCTAGGGGACTGCATATCTTGTCAGTTTCAGTCCAAGTGTCACCTATCAAAATGGCATTGCCATCCTATTGGTGTTGTTTTGCTAACAGAGCCAAGTGGTAAGGCAGGGTACTGTCAATTTCCTGGCCTCCCAACAAAGGACTTCTGCACAATGGCTTATTAGCACAGCAGTAGAGCACACCCCCAGTAATTGCATCATTGTGCCTGATCTGTGAAGGCTGTTAGGAACATGGATAGTTCAACTTGCTCATCAGCGCCTGACCTGGCGAGCTCATGTTATCTATACACATGGAGAAGGAAAGGTCTGTCCCTATTAACCTCCATTACCTGAAGTTAAAGAGAAATTTGGACCTGTATTATGCGTCTTCTTCTTATGCTTCTTAATTTTGGAGGTTCTAATAATAATCCAGGCTGATATTAGTTCTAACAGTGGGGACTGAAATGAGTCAAAGCTAGAAAGGAAGCTTTAAACAAGAGTGCTCCAAGGGTGCTGTGAAGTTCTATATCATACAGACAAAACAACATTTAAAATGTCTCAAATCTGTATTGCATCTCAGTGTTGTTGTGAATCATGGATTGTCTATCAGTGATCATATATGCTTGAGATTTGCCCTTCCGAATGAAAAATGTAATCGTCTTCAGAGGCTGACGAGCTTGAATGCTGCATTCATTCCTATCTTAGAACAAACAATTAGCAGAGCTGATTCAACATTTTCCTGTGTTTGTATTGAATATGGAGTGTGATTTTCCTACCACTGAAACTTGTATTCACTGAAACGTTTTCAGCTAAGAATGCAATAAAACCGAAGTGCATCTGAGGTACAAGTGGCATCATGTGTGGGGTGAGGTGTGGGATAGCATAGTAGGATACAGAATCTTGGCAACTAAACTGACATCTAATGTGACCAATAACTCGAGGAAATGAGAAAAGTAAGAGCTTTCCATGTTGTATTAGTATTGAATTAGAAAATTATGGCATTCAAAAGTTCTAAAGGACAACATTGACTACTAAAGAAAGAAAAATGAAAATATTCTTCTATGGTCTACCTTCCCGATGTTATGTGCTGAGTAAATTTGAAGAAGCTGTACACAAAAGTTAAATAGAATTGCAGTGTCCTTGGCCTCCAAAAATGCAACTTGACCATCAACCCAGTCCACTGTGAACTTGAGCAATACATATACCACCATAGACTGAAAAAAAAAACAGAGTTAGCAAACAACTTGTAATACAAAACAACCCTGCATAGGAAACAAAAAAGAAATGGGTCAAGAGAACCATAATATGTACTCCTGTGAATGAAACCAGAAAACCATAAGATCATTCGCATGTCTACAGTAGGAAAGCAAAAGTAATAGGCACCTGGTTTTTATATACTTCTAGAAACCTCAGTAAAGAATTCATAACTGCAGCACCCATCTCAAAAATTGCTTTTTGACTTCGGGGTTCCGTAGCCATTGCTGCTCCTCTCAGACGCTCCACCAAGCAAGTAACCTGCAGTACCAACTTGGAATTCACTATCTATGCCCACAATTATACAGCCACATGGTTACTACTTATAATCTCCAAGGTCAGATACAGGCTGGAAAGTTTTTAAGTACCAGAAAGATAACATCTGGCTTTTGGGCATAGGAATTCAGGTCGCCATTCCTTGAGAGATCAATCAGATATGTTGTGATTGGCCCCATGAGATCCCTCACATACCTAAAATAAGACAGAAGTAAGTTGATAAATTACATATCACAACTTGAGAGATGATACCATTCCTAAAATGCGTTCCAAGAGTAACAAATTATAAGAATGACTAAGTAAAGAGTAACAAATTATAAAAATGACTCAGTAAACTTACTGGTTAGTGGCATCTGATCCACCCATACCCCAAGCAGAGCGACAAAGAGTCTCTGCAAGTGACCGCTGAGGAAAAGTAGACAAAACATGATCAGGAGAGCAAATGAAGTAGAATTTGGAACAAAAAATGGAAAAACATAGAAAAATGAGAAAGAAGCAAGTACAATAAAATGCAGTATAAATCTGTAACTCCTTACTTGAAGACGTGCTGGTAATTGAAACAGGTCCCTTTCATTTGCAAAGGCTTTTGATAGTTCTTTCCATGGATCCTGAAAATCAATAAGAGTCAAAATGGAAAGAAATGTACTAGAAAACAGAACATCATTAGGATAATTTTGAAGACCATGATTACCAACAGACAACTTAAAACAGAATGACAGGCAGAATTAAAGAATTAAAGGTGAAACCTAACCAGTGTGACAAGGTGAGCACAGATATTTCGCCGTCGAACCAAGGCAGGTAGAAGCTGGAAACATGTGATTTCCTGTCATTAAAGAGAACCACGTCATTAAGACCTTAGTAAGCACATCTTCTATAACCAATAAGAACATCAGATATTCAATTGTTGAAATCTAAGTCACAAGGTTCACCGAATTTGAACCTTGAGGTTTGAAATTTGGTGAACCTCAAAATAAAAATTCAGGTTCGTTCAAGTTCATCAAACCCCAAAGGTAAACCTTGTTGAAATAATGTAACTGCGAAGAGCATTCTTATTATTTTGTTATTGGATTAAATCCCCATTGTGGATTAATCATGTCATTATTATTATTTTTATTATTAGATTAAT
>JZKD02S2005245.1:151646-164215 GCA_000966675.3 Picea glauca
GTCCTTAATTGAGCAATAAGAATTTTAGATCTCCAAGAAATATTGGCCCCTATGTACGCCTTTTGCTGATGGTTATGAGTGGGGTTAAACTCTTCAATGTAGTACTTCTTCTTTCCCTCTAGCTCTTTCTCCCAAGTATGTTTGTGGAACTTATCCATAACAAAAGTTTTTATCTCTTTACTCTTTGTAGGACACATGCTCAAGCAAATGCCCCATTCACTAAACCATTTGTTATTCTGTTGCATCCAAGTCTTCTTTCTTTTGCACAATCTGTCACTAAACACAACCTTAGGCCATCTGCCCTCTTCCATTTGCTCAATTTTCTTCAAATACCTTATGACTCACACCATAGCAATTGCTTCCATAGGAGCAACCCCTGTTTCACTTAACAAGATAGAATAAGGAACTGCACTTTTAATTTTGAATTTGTTTGTAATCAACCGCTTCTGAATTTTCTCAATCTGTTCCCAGGTTATATGGCAGCGGTTAATAACTTAGTTAATTCGACAGTTGTACGGACTACAGTGTTTGGATGCGGCTGTACGAAAGTGGCAGTGGCAGCGTACGGCTGGCCTGTACGGAATTGCAGAACTGGTGATACAGCGGCTGATTTTAATTCGGTTGTTGACTGTACAGGCGGCTGAATGCATAGTACGACTGTGTCAATTGTATGACTGTGTATGGTGGCGGATGCAGAACTAGCGGCTGGCATACAATTTTCTGAATTTGACAACAGAAAATAATAACAAATTGTACGGTATTTTCTGAATTTGACAACAAAAAATAATAACAAATTGTACGGTATTGTGAATTGAGAGAAGTATGACTGTAATGTGTTTTTTTTTTTTTTAATTAATTGTAGTAGACTTTAAAAAATTTAGTGCAATTTTTTTTAACGGAAATAATCTTCTCCAACTAAATTTTTGAGTTTTAAATGGCCAAAGGCCAATTGTTGGTCAAAGACCAGATTAGAGAAACTCTGAAAATTTTTGTGTGTGGCTAAAAGCCGGTTCAGACAAGCTATGATAAAGAGATTGGCCAAAGAACGGGATCAGAAAAACGAAGCTCTGATACCAAATGGGAGGAACAAAGTTCGCTCACACAAGAATTATCCAAAATATTTGGAATATAACAAAGTAATCCATGTGGGACTGTAAATAATATGAATAGATAAGATAAGATCAGAAGATTACATTTGAGAATGAGGGCTCGTTTATATACTCACGCAGGGGTTCCCTTAACCAATAGTCATGTCATTTGAGACATATCCTTTCATTATTAATAATTATCATTAATTAATTATTATGTTATGAATATCTATTTATATGTATATTTATGTTCATGATAGTGTGCTTTTGGTTCTTTGACAACCTCCTCTTGAGCTGCTCTCCACCATGCATGCATGAAAGTGTCTCCCATCCCATCAGAATGAAGGTGATAAGCATATTTTTTGGCAATGCCATTAATGTCTGGTTATTGTCGATTCTGCAGTCAGGAATGTCAAAGAACCCTGCAGCATTTTCGACGAGTTCTCAGGCCATAAACACTATGGATTCTCAGGCTAACAAAAATGGAACCGAAATGGGTAATTTGGCCACTCTGCCATTGGTGGTCAACTAGCAGCATTTTAGTTAGTTCACCACTATCGCTCACTGCACTCATGAGATAGGAAGAGGGAATGAAAAAATGAATGGTGATGAGTGAGGGAGAGATTAAACCATGGGAAGGAATCATTTTACAGGGGGCATGGCTGACCAAAGACTGGCTTAGGACATTACTCGCTTAGGAAGTTCAAAATTGGCTTACGAAGGACAGGCTAAAGACTAGTGGTGGCAAACACCAAGACGAAAAGGCCACTGAAGCAGATTACATAAGCGTTTCAAGATTTGGCTTTGGTTGTCAACTTGGGCAATGGTGATATTCAACTGGTCCCTTTCTATCATGCTTGTTCTTGAGTCTCAAATTTGTAGAAAAGGACTTTGTTGCCAAGGTATATCTCATGACACATAAGAAGAAAGGTGAGGCCAGGGTGGCACATGGAGGGAAGTGCTGAGTAGATATTTAATGTTGATGGAGAAACTACTGGGAAGCTTCCTTCATCACAGTACAAGGGCATGGTTCCTCAGCCCAATGCGTAACATATTTTTTATTTGAAAAGGGTTTAGTTGAGACTTACTGATCTTGTGTTGGAGAAAGTGATACAGGGCCACTGAAGAAGAGGCATTCCTTGTCATAGCCACTGGAACCAGTGTTATTAAAACCATTCTGGTCCGGAAAAACCGGTCGGATTAACTGATTTGGAGGCAAATCCGGGCAAACCAATGGCACAAAACCGTTTTTGGTCGGTTCCGTACTGAACCAACCATTTTCACCGAACCGGCCGGTTCGGTACAACATCCGTACACCGCGTCATGGACCCACAAAATTCATTTTTTTTTTAAATACAGGGTGCCTATTACCTAACCCTGAGGTAATGGTAAAAGTGGCATTCTCCTTATCTTTCATTTTCATCCTTTTACTTAAATTTTTAACATTACCATTAATTGTTTCAAGATGTTTGAGAGTGGTTTCAACCTCATTGGACTTCATATGGAGAAAGTAGAATTTTAGGTCCCATTTAAAATTCAGTAGATTTAATGGTTTTCAGGATTTGAAGATTGGGAGGATTGCAACGTTTCAACTGGATTCTATCATGTATGAAGGTATGGAACCGACATTTAATCAAGAGCACCAAGAACTCTATGTACCTCAATGTTGGTGACATTGATTGTTGAAGTCTTCTATCATGACCCTAGTAAAAATGTACCCTTCACTCAAATGAAATCACTTATTAGGCATGTTAAGTTTTTTCTATCTTATTTTAATGCTTAGAGGGTGACATTGATGATGAGGATCCTGTTGAAAAACTGATGCATGTAGGTAAATTTAAAAAATTGGCAGCATACAACCAACATACCAATATATCTGCATATATGAGGATCACTGAAAGTGAGACAATCACAGAGAGAACACAAGTATACCCTAGGAAACCCTCTTGGGGTAGAAAACCCAGCCAAAACTTCTCTTTAGATTCTTCAACAAAGTACAATACCAGTGCAAGACTTTAGAATAACTAGCTAGGAGTCAGAGGGCTGAAACAATACCTATGTTTAGCACTTACAAACTTCAAAAATAGTTGAACTAACACTTACAGTAACATCTTGACAAAATCACCAAAAGATAACTGACTTTCCTTCTTGCTGTAGTAGACAATATTTGTAGCAGCCTTATATCAGCAAGGAATGACATAAGACTTCAGCAAGAATAGATTTCTTGTATCAGCAGTATACTTCAACAACTAGCTACCATAAACCAGCAAAAGACTCCAGCAAAACAAAGGTATCCAAATGTTAAGTGAATGCCCCTTTTTATAAGTTTGTTTGGCTGCCCTAAGCAGCCCCCTATGAATGTATGACAGTGGCATAACAACTGTCATACCTACCCTCCTTTGGCTTCCAAGAGTCACCTCCTAATGCTCCCAAGAGCCACCCCCTAATGCTCCCAAAGGTCACTTCCTTTGTCTCTTCTAGAGGCTTCCCTAAATTGATGTCTTAGGATTGTATGACAGTCGTATAACAACTATCATACCACCACCCTATGCAGCCCCCCAAAGCTGGCCACTCCAACCACCCTAAGCAACCCTCTTAAGCAGCCTCCCTAAGTTGGCCACTACAACCGCCCTAAGCAACCCTCTTAGAGGTGCTATGAGGTTGACACATGGCATATGGTTGTCTTGGCATAAGGTTGACACTTGTCATGTGTTTGATGCTTGACATAAAGTTAACACTATATCAAAACTTTATTTACATGGTTAATTACAATAGGGAAAATAACTTCCAAAGCTATATAATTCAACGCTCCCTCTTAACAAGGAAGGTATTTTCCTAGTACCAACTGTTACATCCATTTGTCTTTACTTGGCTATTGACTTGTTGATCCATGTAGAATTTGTTCATCAAGAGAAGTTTTGTATCCATAGCTAACATTGGGATCAGTAGCATCTCTGGTGAGCACATTGATGTCATTATAGGATTTTTATTCACTCAGTTCACCAAGAACTGTTTGTGCAGTTCAGCAAGAACTCTCAATTCACTAAGAACTGTCTTACTCAGGGCCAGTCCTTTTTCATACTGGATGAGTAATCTTAGAGCCAGTCATTTTTCATACTGGATAAGAATAAAATAGAATAGCCCACATCCTACCTGTAGATGAATTTCCCTGGTACTGTCACCAAAATCCCATATGCAGCTCCTTACTCTCTCTTACAAGGGACTAGTCCAAGTTTGTCTCTGAAGTACTCAAACTTCATGTTTGACAAAGGTTTGGTTAGTACATCTGCAACTTGCTCATTGGTAGCCACATAATGAAGCTTCATCGCTCCCTTTTCTACCACAACATGGATAAAATGATACTTGATTCCAATATGCTTTGATTTGTCATGAAACACGGGGTTCACTGGCAACTTTATGCAACTCTGATTGTCACAGCAGATACTAGTAGCATCTAACTCAATATCAAATAATCCTGAAAGTAATTCCCGTAGCCATACAACTTCAATACATGCTAAACATGCTTCCATATATTCTGCCTTAGCTGTACTGAGCGCAACACTAGTTTGCTTCCTGCTAAACCATGAGATCATACCTGATCCCAAACTAAAACAACATCCTGAAGTACTCTTACGATCTGTGACACTACCATCCCAATCTGAATCAGAGTATCTCTGTAGTCTGAACTCACAATCTGCATCATACTTGATACCATACTCAATAGTACCTTTCAAGTATCTCATCACATGTTTTGCTACGATCAAATGAACATGTTTGGGTTCAACCATATACTGACTTAAAGTGTTCACAGCAAAACATATGTTTGGCCTTGTGTTCGTTAAATACATCAACGAACCAATCATTTGCCTATACAAAGCGGCATCCACTATCTCTGATGAAGTATCACATAATAACTTTGGATTTGTCGTCATAGGTGTAGTCATGGATTTACAATACATCATTCCAAATCTTTTTCGAAATCCCACAACATATTTTCATTGACTAAGACAAATCTCACCCGGATTCTAGCACACTTCCAGACCTAGGAAAGAGTGCATCTAACCCAGAGCTTTCATTTCGAATTTCAAAGGAAGCTTCTTCTTGCAATCAGTGATAAGATTTTCATTTCCTGTTAGAAACAGAGCATCCACATACAATAGTAAGATCACATGATCATCATTCTCAATCTTATAGTAGAGATTGGAATCTGCTTTACTCTTGATAAAGCCCAAGCTCATCAGAAAATTATCAATTCTTCCATATCATGTCCTGGGTGCTTGCTTCAAGCCATACAAGGCTTTTTGTAATCTGCACATATGTGTCTGATTGCATGTGTCTCAAATCCTTGTGGCTGCTCCACATACACTTCCTCTTCTATCACACCATTCAGAAAAAACAATTTTTATATCCATCTGATGTAGTTTTCATCCCATCTTTGCAGCTATAGCCATAGTCGCTTTAATGGAAGTGTATCTTTCCACAAAAGAAAAGGTTTCTTCGTAATCTATTCCCTCTTTCTGAGAGAACCCACGAGCTACAAACCTTGCTTTGTATTTCTCAATACTGCCATCCGCAACATGCTTGATTTTGTATAACCATTTAGATGTTACCACAGATTTTTCTTTTGGTCTCGGAACTATGTACCAAACATCATTTTTCATAATTGATTGATATTCTTCAATCATGGCAGGATGCCACACTTTCTTCTTAGCATCTTCTTCATGGCTGGAAGGTTCTGCATCAATGATGTTAGACACAAGTGCAACATAGTTGGAATATAATCGAGATCTTTTACTTTCTATGAAAGTCTTATTTGGGGCACCATACCTTTCTGCATCTTGAATGAGTTCACAAGCCCAACCTGGTTTTCTCTGCTATGTAATCACTTCTGTGGGTGAATCAATAGGTTTCGGAGGCTCCATCATATCATGATTCTCAAGTACATGCTCTTTTTCTTCTATATCTAGTACTTTAGAAGTTGTAGGTTCCTCATCATGTACCTCATCTACATGATTTCTTTTTTATTTGCATAAAGTTGCATCTTCATCAAAGATAACATCTCTGTTGATCTCGATCTTTTTGTATCCAGGGACATATACTCTATATGCCTTTGATGTTTCGATGTATCCGACAAATATATCCTTCTTACCTGAAGGATCCAACTTTTGTCCTTTTGTCCTTGGGAATATGAATATACATTAGACAACCAAATATCCTTAGATGACTAACCTCTGGAAATTCTCTAGAAAACACTTCTTCTGGAGTTTTATTTTCAAGAACTTTATGAGGACTTGTGTTCTATACATATACAACAATCCTTGTTGCTTCTGCCCAAAGGTACATCGATAAGTCCTGATCATGAATCATGGCTTTAACTACTTCCATAATTGATCAGTTGTTTCTTTCTGCAACACCATTTTGCTGAGGATTGTATGGAGTAGAAAGCTCCCTCTTAATCCCAACTTCTCTACAGAATTCCTTGAATTCACCAAATGTGAATTCTCCTCTGTTATCGGATCTTAAAACCTTTATTTTTCTCTCAGAAAGATTTTCAACAAGAGCTTTAAATTCCTTAAACTTACTAAAGACTTTATCTTTATTCTTTAAGAAATAAATCCAAGTTTTGCGAGAAAAGTCATCAATAAAAAAAAACATAGTAAACATACCTGCTAAGTGAAGTGGCTGACATAGGTCCACACACATCTGAATGAATTAGATCCAGAACTCCTTTTGCTTCACTATCACTGCTTGGAAAAGGATTTTTCACGTTCTTTCCTCGTGCATATCCTTACACACACCATCATGGAACACTTGAATTTCTGGAAGGCCTTTCACCATCTTGCTGACAACCGGCAAGGATTTATAGTGAATATGAGCGAACCTTCTATGCCACAGTTCACATGGGTTTATAATACTATGTACTAAGGCTTGATCTGCCTTTCCTTTTAACTTGTATAGCCCATCTTCATGTATACCAATTATAATAGCATCATCAATATTCTTTCCTCTCGGCCACATAAGAACTTGGCCAGCGACAAAAGCTACTTGGAATCCTTTCTCTTCCAATCCTAAAATAGATAGGAGGTTCTTTTGCAGACCAGGTACATATTAAACATTTTCCATTTTCAAATGTTTTCTTGAATCTAAGCTGTAAAAAGCATTCCCTATGCCCTTAATAAGATAGGAAGAGTTATCACCTAGTCTCACTTGATGAGAAGAATATTTCTTAGTCAGATTTGAATGAGAGTCTTTAAAACCAGTCATGTGCCTTGAGGCACCACTATCCACAAGCCATGTTTCATCATCATAATTTACTGAATTATTAAGAGCTGCCACCAAAACATACTCTTCATCTGAATCTTCTTTTCTTTCTCTCTTGAAAAGCGATTCATCATCTTCAACAATATGAGCATGATGTCTTTTTTTTTCTCTCATTTCTTTGACCTCTTTTATGAGAGAACAATCTCTGGCAAGATGTCCCAGCTTTTCACAACAGAAACATTTGAGTTTAGAATAGTCTCTCTTACCTTTCTCAAATTTATGAAACTTCTTCTGTGGAGGATGATTTTCCTTCTTATTATTTCCTTTCCCGAAATGGGCTACAAGAGCTTGATCTTGATCATCACTTAGCTTTTCTTCTCTTGCTCCCAGTCTTGCTTCTTCTTGGACACAATCTTCCCACAGCCTGCTAAACTTTGTTAACTTACTTCTTGAACAGTTTCCTCTTACGAAAGAGTCCCATGACTTCGGAAGTCCATTCAGAGTAGTCATTACTAACTTAACTTCTTCAACTGAGTCACCGATAGTTATAATTTGTTCATTAATCTGAGAAATTCTTGTAAAGAAGGCATGAATAGATTCAGACTTTTGCATCTTTACATTTTTGAGTTGAGTCCTCAAAGCCATCTTCCTGTTTATGTTCCTTCCTTCATATAGATGAGATAGAGCATCAAACATCTCTTTGGGAGTCTTCAAGGATGATACATGAGGAATAAGATGGTCTTTTATAGAATCTGCAATTATTCTCTTTGCCCTTATCAGATTCTTCTTGTACTTACCTTTAGCTTCTTCTTCCTCAGGTTCTGCAACCTCTTCCATAACATAATCTGATAAGTCATTTTCTTCCAGAACAAGGAATATTATGTACTTCCATGCTCTGAAGTTATTAGGTCCCTCAAGTTTCTCATCAAGCTTAGTGCTTCACATCATCTTGTCCTTGTTTTTGACTTCCTTAAAAAAAAATTGAAATACTATAGTCTCCTTCACAAATCTAATAACTCTCTGTAGAAATGGATTCTTTCAAAAAAGCTCTGATACCATGTTGAAAAATTGATGCATGTAGGTAAATTTAAAAAATTTACAGCATATAACCAACATACCAATACATCTACATATATGAGGATCACTGAAAGTGAGACAATCACAGAGAGAACACAAGTATACCCTTGGAAAACCTCTTGGGGTAGAAAACCCAACCAAAACTTCTCTTTAGATTCTTCAACAAAGTACAATACTAGTACAAGACTTTAGAGTAACTAGCTAGGACAGAGAGGGTTGAAACAATACCTCTGTTTAGCACTTGCAAAATTCACAAATAGTTGAACTAACACTTACAGTAACAGCTTGACAAAATCACCAAAAGATAATTGACTTTCCTTCTTGCTATAGCAGACTTATGGCAACTTTAACACAATATTTGTAGCAGCCTTATTTAGCAAGGAACAACAGAAGACTTCAACAAGAATAGAGTGCTTGTATCAACAATATACTTCAACAACTAGCTACCATATACCAGCAGAAGACTCCAACAAAACAAAGGTATCAAAATGTTAAGTGAATGCCCCTTTTTATAGGTTGGTTTGGCTGCCCTAAGCAGACCCCTATGAATGTATGACCGTTGTATAACAATTGTCATACATGTCCTCCTTTGGCTGCCAAGAGTCACCTCCTAAAGCTCCCAAGAGCCACCTCCTAATGCTCCATGTTCTCCACCGAGTTGCACGTGGATGGACTTGCAGTTGAGCTGCCAAATATGAACAAACTATTGTTCAAATCCAGAGTTCAGAGGTCCAGCCAGGCCCCGTGGTCCCTTGTACATTCTTTATTTTTTCGTATTTCCATAACCCTACGAGGAATTGTAATAGATGAGCTAGTAGGATGAACTTTGTAAAAGGTCTTGGCCACTTAAGACCCACTCTCCAATGCATTTACTCTGGGGTGTTTTTTTATCTAGCAATTATAAGTTGTTTACAACAACTTATGATTGTTGGGTTTTTTCACTCATTTCTCCAAAGCTGGACTATTTGTATTAGTGTTTGGGCCTTAAAGTGATGTATGAGCCTAGTGTCTAATGTATATTACCATACTAGTCATCAACTTTTGAGTCACATGGAAATACGCTAAGTCCCCCTTAGGTTTTTTTTTAATGTTTTTGGATAATATAAAATTTCCCGCAAAACGAGGATATTTTAATTGTAATTGATGAATAATTTTAAAAAGTAGTACTAGGAGGCATCATATGCCTTAGGGGTATTCATTTTCTCTCTCGGAATACCCACTTTACTCGTAGACCACCATTCGAGAGAAAAATAATGGTTATTAATCATTAAAAAATTAATTTCTCTCGAAATTAGCTAAATAAAAGACAATTAAAAGGAAAAATCTGGATTCCTTAAAATAATGAAACATGTCTCCCACATGTTCCTTTTGTCTTAAGTCTTAAAGAAAGTTGTTTGATCTTTCCTAAAATGAGAAAGCACTTATCCTTGAGTTGACTTGAGTCTAGTCGTCATTTCCATTTCCACTAAAGCGCTTTTCTATCCCAATTCACATGCTTTTCTTGAATAAAAAACATCCACTCACATGTTTTTTTTCAGTAAGAAACATCCACTGTTTACTTTCACCACTCGACTTAACTCATCCTTTTTTCTTTTACCACTCACCATCCACCTAAACCTTTCCCATCTTTTTTCTTTCACAACTCGCCATTCACTCAAGGATGACTCGCCTTCTCATTAAGGAAACCCTAACCACTCACTTGGCTATTTAATAGAGGCGACCTACCTCTTGTAATCAGTTGGAATTTTGCTAAGAGTTCGCTTGTGATACATTGTAATCGATCTATCTTCTATTGGAATAAAAAAGGCTTTGGAGGCTATTGTGGTGTAGAGCTCTCATGTGTGGATTCATGGTGATCAATAGTGTATGAGGTATACTTGTATTTAGCTTATTTTGCATTGCAAATTGTTATTATTGGCCTATGTTTGGAGCTATCTCCTTGTAGGATAGGAATAGAAAAACTAAGCTTGCTTGATATTTCTATTACTTTATGTATGTTAGATAGTTGTGAGATGCATGTTTATTTAGCTTAATGTCATGCTCTTCATGTTTTTCTAATATATGAAACACCATGCTTTTAACTCTTTTGTTGCAAGATTTGTCTTAGCATTGCAGGTTTACATCATTTTAAGGATAGGTTGAAGCGAGTGAGCTTCCTCCCATCTTCAAAGAGCTTTGAGAAGATCAATTTCCCTCCGCTTTCCTCTAATGAAGACTCCATTGCCCAAGACATTCCAAGACAACAAGCATTCTTCTTCTCTCCTTCTCATAATTTCTTATAAAATCTTTCTCTTGGTTACCTTTCTTGCATGTAATAGTTCTTTTTGTATTTCAAATTCAAATCTGAAGCTAAATAGCTTGCATGCATAAGTAAGATTTAGATCTAGATTATTATTATAAAACGAATTCATTTTTAGCTAGATCTACTTCAAATTTGCTTGCTTTTAACTAGTATTTCAAACTAAAATCAATAGGTTAGAAGTTGTGCAATTTCACTGGGTCATTAACTGAATATTTGGCAGGCTGTAAGTGCCATTGCTTTGCTGATTTAATATCAGCAAAGAAAGATCCTAAGGGGGTTAGCTTTGTAGCTTCCTCTCCTTAGTTCCTTTTCTGTTGGTTTGCCATAATTTTTACTTAGATTGTTTTTAATTTGTTGGGGGTGTTCCAAAACACTTTGAAAGTGTTTTTGGGCATCTTTTATGACTAATTGTTTGTTGTTTTTATGCAGAAGTAACAGGTACAAGGGGGGATTCTGGTGAATTTTTGAAGATTTAACCTTACTCAGAAACCCTTGAAGTAGTTGGGCACCTTCTTGCCTTTGAGAAAAATTGTTGAAAAATTGTAAACCATTGATCCTGAGATAAAGGATTAATGTGCATTCTCACAAAGAAGAAGAGTTGTAATCATTTCAATAAAGCGGCATAGGCTATACATTGCCTTGCCTTGTCCTTGTAGGGGGACTGGTGTCAGTGTCTTTTCTCTTGCTGTGATTACTTTCAGATTTTTGCCTAAGTTTTTCTAACTCCTAAAAAAGACAAAAAAGAACTCACATCACCTAACTTACTGATAAAATAAACCACATTTTAGAATAGTTGTTTTCTTTTAAGTTCTAGCTTAGATCCACCTTGCATGTATCATCCATCTAGAATACTAATTGCTAGACTAGTTCCTTTTTTGCAATTATTTGGAATGAACCTTAGTTACTCAACCGCGTATGCAAGCCCGTTGCTACTTTCGAGTGGTATTCGATGACCCAGAAACGGACCTGAGTAATGCATGCTAGTTTTAATTAGGAAAATCTATCTTATTGTGCTAATGTCTAAGACCTCTACCCTGGGTGGAGTGTGTTAAGTAAGGGGGAAACTTTGAGATTGAGGTTCTCTCCCCATTGGACTTACAGCACACCTGGTCGACAAGTCTATAAGAACCCAAGATTAGCAAGTAAGATAGGCCACATAAACACTTTTGCACACAAAGAGTGGGGACCTCGACTTTAATCCCCACTTCACTTTTATCCCAAACTAATATACTGTTCTTCCACAAATAATAAAATACTCAAGATAAAATTAACGCGGCATATTCAAAACATCACATTTACTTTTCCTACACTAATCTTTACTTTCATCTATCTGATTGGATTATCTTACTTCAAAGCATTTACTATTCAAATCATCTATATTTGGAGTATGTTATAAATGTGAATGACTCTTTGCATGTATTGACAGGGTGTATCCTTTAATTATATTTGAGTCATATGTTGTTGTTATAAATCTTGTTTCATCATATTAACTCCTAGAAGTTGCTTTTATCATTCTTAGATTATTTTCTTAGGGACTACTCCCCTTGGCTTCGCTAGGAGTTGGCCTAGACGAAGAAGTTGAGAGTAGAGGTGACAGTATCTCAACTTGAAACTTGCCCCCAAGGTTGCACCCAGTGGATTAAGATTTTTCCACGCTAACCCAAGGTGCAAATTAGGCGACAACACTCCCAAAGGTCACTTCCTTTGTCTGTTCTGCACGTAGGAGCAGTAGGATCGTAGCAAATATCTTGATCAGCCGGATCAGGGATATTTCAGTGGTATCAGATGTGATGTCCCGTCCCCAAGAGTAGGCCAGCAGGGAGTGACTTAGTAGTCTATAT
>JZKD02S2005245.1:164225-181470 GCA_000966675.3 Picea glauca
GGATAAATGTTGTGTCTATTGTGGATGTGTATTTCTCAGTGATCTTGTGCTTATTATGCTCTTATCTTTATGAAATGCAAAGAACTATAATATCAGCATAAAACATTAACATGATGTATTTTGGTTCAGAGATTGATTGCACTCGGTGCTATTTTGGTTATATACACTCTTACTTTATATAAATGAGAAACTTTGCATATTTGTGTATAAATGGTTTGGATTCATATGGATGCACATGAATATATATGTTTTTTTTCAAAATTTGAATATTTTATGTAGTTTTTGATCGACCGTTTTTTTTTGTTTTATCCCCAATTTTTTTCGGTCCAATCTGGTTCGCATTTTTGGGGTCGACTGGTTCGGTCTGATTTATGGTTTCGATAACAATTGACTAGAACAATGCGATCGAAAAAACCATATTAGGTAAAACATACACTCACTGAGATTATGAGAATATGGTTCGAAACCCACCACACTAGTTGATATCGTAGTCTCTTCAATTTCTTTGCAAGTTTGAAACTAACCCGTATTTCTTCAAAATGTGTCTTTTCCCTTGAAGCTTTGGAAGTTCTGGATCGCTAGTCTTCACACACACAAATTCCAGAAAGCACAAAAATGCCATATCTTATATTGATGTTGGCTTGCATAGATTCTTCACGCACATACAAATGCCTGAAAGAAAAAAAAAAATGCCATATCTTACATTGATGTTGGCTCACATAGAGATCCAAGAGAGGAATGAAGTGATTATGATCATGCCAAAGTTGTTGGTTGTTGCACCCTATCCTTCTTCTCATTGCAGTTGGTGGGATCACTGTGATGACTAAGGTAGGTGATCATCAATTATAAATGGATGTAGGTACAGGGGCCAAAAAAAAGGAGATATAGGTTGCACCTGTCAACATTGTTGGGATTGTTACCCCCACTTCTAGGGTAACTTGTTGAAATATTGTAACTGCAAAGAGTATTCTATTTATTATTGAGTCATTATTCATTATATCAATCCCCTTTTGTGGATTGATCATGTCAGGCATTGTAATTGACCAAATCCCCTTTTGCAGATTGGTCAAACCCTAATTGTATTATGCAAATTAAGAAGTCGGCCCCCAAGCCTAATTAAAGTGGTTTTAACCACTAAGAAGACAAGTCGACCCCGGTGAAGAGACACCTTTTCAACACCTGCCAGCTAGTATAAATAAAAGAAGTCAGCGCCTCATTATCTCACTCACTCATTCACTCATCAAGTGCGCAAGTTTGGTAGCTCCAGTTAGGAGAAGAAGGAAGAGAAAGGTGCATTGATCAGTGTTGGATATTCTCTAGTGTTTTGGTTTATTGTCTTGGCATTGTATTGGCTATCTATATCAAGGAAGTTTTTGCTGGGTTTTCTGCCCCATGAGGGTTTCCCAAGATAAATGTTTTGTATCTTGTGATTGTGTTTCTCTCAGTGATCCTACCTATGCTATTGTTATCTAGTAAATTGAAAAGAAACCAAATAATAGCTCAAAACTTAACATGGTATCAGAGCTAAGCTGAAGAGAGCATCTTTCACTGGATTAAAGAAAAACGTCACTATTATCGTAAAAGAAAATTAGGGCTTTTGTTGAAGAGGAATATTAGCCTAAAAACCATCTAGAAAAGTGTGCCCTAGCCTAGGGAACTCTTTGGCACCTTGAGCACACCTTTGTAGTGGTTAGATACTCTAGAAAGTCAAACCCTAGTTTTGACTGGTACCAGAAAACCAGAAGTACAATAAAACTAGAAGTACCAGAAAACCAAAAGTACCAGAAAACCAAAAGTACCAAAAAAACAGGAAACTAGAACCAGTAACAGAAGTACCAGTCCAGATTTCTGCAAGCTCAGTTTCAAGGGGTAAAATTTGGATTTTCAAAACTCTGACTGCACCAGCTTACTCACCTCAGCTCAGCGCATCTAGTCCCTGGATCAAAATTTCAAAATTTGAAGTTTGAAAAATTAGGGTTTCCTCATAAAACCCTAAGTTGCAGTTGCAGTTTCATAATCAGTTGCAGTATCAATTGCAGTCGCAGTATCAGTTGAAGTATCAGCTGCAGTACCAGTTGCATTTACCCTTGAAGTTTTTAAGAATTGGTAATTATTATCGTTTCTACCAGATGGTGCCACTACCTGCAAATGTTATCAGAGGTATGTACTCCCATATGTTTAAACTATTAAGCTTTAAAGGGTATTTACAGGAGAAGGGATCTCTTGCCATAGATCCAGAAGGATCTCAAGATCCAACATATTTAGAGGAACAATGCAACCCAGGTTTGATTATTCTAATATGCATCTATTTGTTATGACATTATTTTGATCTAGGTTGCATGTTGAAGCTATGACCATCATACTAACCTTTGGTCAAAATTAAAGTCAAGGTATTAGATGGATTAAAGTTGAGATCATAGAGTTTATTCTCTAACCCAACTTTCTGTAAAGATAGCATATTGTCTTAGTACAGAAGACAAGTTGAAGAAAGCACTTGTCATCTTGAGTGAAGGAGCTTGGACAATTTTTTTAATACTTTAAATACCCTTTTGGGTTTTGAATACTTTATTAAATTCCACTTTATGAATCTGTTGATATTGTTGGCATATACTTTATATTTCCCCTTCTTCGATATAATCTCAAGTACAACCTTAACGCTCTGTAGCCGTCCTAATACACACCTACAAGCGTGGAGAAGTCTCCAACCCAGTTGGTGTGTCCTTGGAGGCACAAGCCTAAGTCTAGACCCACTGTCACCTCAATTCAGACTCCTAGGGAAGCCAAGGTGGGTAGACCCTATTTAACTATGTTAAATTTTAACTAAAGATTTAGGAGTTAATTTGGTTTTTATTAAGGAAACCCAATCCAATGACAAGCAAACAATGTAAATGCAGCTTTGAATGACAAGAAAACCTTTTCTTTAAAGATACAATAAATAGACCAGTGCCTAATATACCCAAACTTTAATTATTGAGATGAGCAATTAAATATATATCCACAACATGAAACAAGACATGAAATATCTACACAATGAATTAAATAATGAAATGACTACTAGATTTAGACAATTATTTCCAAATGCATGAAGAATACTTATAACGAAAATAGAGATGCTTTAATACATATGAATATCCACAATGAAAGAAAGTAACTTGAAATACGAGATTGCTTGGGAAGTAAAATCACATGCAAAGTAAATTACACAACTTGGAAAGTAAAAATGCTTGAAAGATAAACTTGAGATGCAATATTGTAAAAGTTGTTTGTAGGTTGATTTTAATAAATTTTAAGTCTCTCTTGAGTTAGGGGGGATTAAAATGTGAGAGATACAAGCCTAGACTATGTGACTACCCCAAATCCCTATCCCTTCAACCAAAAGGAAATGTTGGGTGCTCAAGAAGGGCAAACAAGATCATTTCCTAGCTCCACAGGTCAGATCCAGAATGCTTGGGTGCTCAAGCAAGGAGGACACGTAGTGCCGTGAAGCCGTCCTCAACTTCAACCCCTTGTAGCCTCCCAAGTCACCCTATTTTGGTGGTTGAAATAATGAGTGGATTGAGTGCCTAAATAGACTAGCCGCACAATGTTTTTTCCCTTTCTTAGTTACCCAAGATCCACCAAGGTGGCAAGGGGAGGATATACAGGGTAGAAGGTGGGGCACAAATTCAATTACTTTGCAAATAAATAAAATTACTCTGGCCTTCACGATATTGCAAGGTTGGTAGAGACAAACACAATGCAAGGTGTGGGAGAAAATTAATGAATTAAATGACTTGAAATGAAATAAAACAATGCCTAGCCACACAACTTTGTCTTAAGGACAAAGGTGGGAAAAAAATAAATAACTTTGGAACCTCACAACAATGGCACAAGGTGGAGGACAAGCCTACCGATTTGTGCCAAGGTGGGTGAAATAAAAATGACTTAAATGAACGAATTAACCTAGCCACACAACATTCTCTTTATGGAAAAAGTGGGGCAAAAAATGATAAGCAAAAACACAAAAAAAAAATCCTAGCCCTCACGATATTGGATGGATGGCAAAGCCAATCTCTTTGCAAGGTGTGGGCAAACACTGAAGCTAAATTACAATATCAGATTTTTTAATTTGGGAAAGAGAATGCAAGCCCAAGAGACTCTCTTGGGCTACTTACAATGCTTTAGAAGAAGAGAAATGGAAGGAGGTTTGGTACCCAAACTTTAGGAGGCTTTCTTGAGTCTTTTGAGACCCAAAATGAGCAACACCTCCCCTTAACCCGGCGAGAATCAGCACAAAGCAGAAAACAAATGCTTGATGAAAAATGCTGCAAAACACTTGGAAACTTGTAAATTTCTGTTAGCAAATATAACAGGCATTAGAATATGAAAATATGAACATATAAATGGAATTTTATAGACTATTTCAGATTAGAAAGATGCTTGTAAATGAGAGGAAATAGTGGAAATAAGAACAAAAAAATATTAGAAGCTTTCAGTGGTTTAATGAGTGAATTTCCAGATCTGAAATTCACTCCAATCCTTTAGTGACCTACAAATAAAGTATATTCTTGCTACACAAAACAACAAGGAGATGAGTGCATCTAAAAGCTTGCAAAATACTTTCCAAACTTGAAGAAAACAACCACAAAACCAATAGTAATACTACTACCAATTATTCCCAAGCAAAATACAAGAAATGTAATGAAGCAAAAAAATACAAGAAATGTAATGCAACAATATCACCTCACAAGAACACCATAAACATCATTAAGAAGACTCCCAATGCACACCATAGATCCTCCAAAGCTTTCTTTATTATTCAAAAAATGTTGCTACAAATACTTGCAGCAAGATTTACAAAGAGAGAATGGGAGAGAGAGAGAGAGAGAGAGAGGAGAGTGGGAGAGATTTGGGCAGCATAGACTTGCTCTGAGAATAGATGGAGAAATGAGGAGGGGTAGGCATTCTTTTATACTTGGGAGAGAGGAAAGACCCCTCTTGGATGAGCTCCAAGTGTCACACATCAAAGAAAAAAGGACAAAGTCAATGAGGGCACACTTTTAGGGGTTTGGACAAATGTAGGGTTTGAGGGGTGAGAGGGGAAGGGGGAAAACACCTTTACCTATCACCCAAAATGAAGTTAGGCTCAAGGAGGGGCGCACTTAGGGTTTAGACAACCTTTTTACTTTAATTTTTGACTTTGGTCAAGTTGATGAGCAAGGGGGGCATACTTCTCACTAGGGAGTGACCACTTTAAGTTTTTGGCTTAGCAAGGGGGAATTTTTAAGTGGAAAATCACTTTTCCAACTTAGGAAAAAGGTTAGGAAAGCTTTCCCACTCTCTCTCATGACTTTAGTCACTTTTTACAATTTTTGTCTTTTTACCTTAGCCAATTAAATCCTGACTTTTGACTGACTCTGACTCCTCATAGACATTGACCTAGCAAAACTTGTCCAATTGAGCTGAAACTTGGTCCAAGGGTGTAGGGGTCATCTGCCATTTGATTTGAGTACTCATACCCCTATACAAAATCCCCAAGGACCAAATTTTTAAATTTTACATCAAAATTAATTAAAATTTCCAATAAATGGAAAATTTTAATAATTAAAAAAAAAAAAACTATCAAAACTTAACAGAATTCCACAAAATTCTACAAGATGTCCAGCATGGTCATTTACAACATTCCTAAACCTTAGTCACCCTTTGGGATCGATCATTAGAACGCCTCTCACCACTTTGGAGGATTCTAAGTGAAAAACTCAAGGATAATCAAAATTGTCTGGTAGGCAAGATTAGTTACCTAAGGAAAATAACACTCGATGAAAGGACTTCCCTAATGATAAAGTCCTAGGAAGCTAACTAAAAATTGACTCATGCTGACCTATTACATTATTATCCCATGCAGGGGAGCAGACATTCTGATTACATAGAAAGACGTGTTGGGGGAAAAATTGCCCTACTGAGCCATAAGTCTTCAAAATTGTTGTACCACATGGTACATATCTTCATGGTACATGACGTTGATCCCTAGTCGAAATAGGTGGTCAACATGTGGCTTTACATGGAGACGTATGTTCGATCTCTTTGGAAGGAGAGCATGCAAGAACCTCGGAATCTACAAAACAGAGTACTCACCAATACCCAACATAAGTACATGTGTAAAAGAATAAACTATAAATAAATGAAATGATATTGACAATAATCATATAAATAAAATGACTATACAATGAACTATATACATAAAAGAAATAATAACAAAACAAATGAGAAAGGTTAGAGCTAAATTGCAAAGGGTGCCCCTTTGGACACCAAGTTGTTCATATCATTTGAAAAATAGCTTGAGTTGTTGCTCATTCCTTGGAATATTCATGGGCTCACCATCGAAATGGCTGAGGTAGAAAGAATTAGGACCTACTATTTCTTGGATCATATATGGACCCAACCACAAACTATCAAATTTGCCATGCTTGCCTGGTTTTTATTTGCCCTTATCCCATAACAACACTGTATCCCCAACTATGAAATCCCTCTGCCTTGTTGATTGTTGATTTATCAAATGCCCTTTTAACATTTTCCTATTTTTTGCAATTTTGATCATAAGCCTTTCTTCTGTTTTCATCTAACTCAATCATTAGATTAATCTTGTTCTGAACTGCATCCTTTTCTATGGAAAAATCCTGAAGTAAACCATATGTTGGAAGCTTAAGATGTACTGGCAATCTAACATCCAAACCATAGACCAATTCAAAAAGACTTTTTCCCATAGAATCCTTCTTAGTTATTCTATCTACCCATAATGCATATTTGATTTAACTATCCCATGACCTTTTGTTTTCTCCAACAATTTTCTTGACTATGGTCATCAGATTTTTATTACTTACTTCAGCTTGACCATTTCCTTGGGGATAATAATCCGATGCATGTGACAAGACAATGCCATATTTGAAACAAAAAGAGGACATCTCTGTTGAACAAAAGGATTTTGCATTATCTGTTACTATCTTTGAAGGCACACCAAATCTAGTTATTATCTTGTCTTCAAGGAAATCCATGACAACATTTTCAGTTGTTAATTTAGTAGGGATGGCTTCATCCCATTTGGTGAAGTAATTTGTAGTTGTTAAGACCCATGAATAACCATTACTTGACTTATCCTTGAATTTTCCTATGAAGTCCGAACCCCACTGTTGAAAAAGTGCTTCAACCACAACTGACTGTAAAGGGATGGCGGCTAACTTCTGCTTTCCAGTGAAAAGCGGACAAGGCTCACATTTTCTTACAAATTGATGGACATCTGAAAAAATGGTGGGCCAATAATACCCTTCTCTAAGGATTTATGAATTGTTGTTTTAGTTGCATAGTGGCCACCACAAAATCCAACATGGAATTCATCCACTAGTTTTTTGGCTTCAACTTCATCAACACATCTAAGGATTATTCCATCCGAATTTCTCCATCCTATCCCATCTTTAGTGAGGACATACTTGGCTGATTTTAACCTTAAAACTCTTTTCTTATGACCCACAAGATGGCTTGGGCATGTGAGGTTTTTAAGATAGAAAATTATATCCGCATACCATTCAACCTGTTCAAGCCCTAATATGTTTGGGGAGAATTATGGATTATCGTTTTGACATATCATACCCAAATCCTTTTCATTTCCTTCAGTCAACATTTTAGCTAGACCTTGCCCCTTGATTAATTTTGTGGGTTTGATTTCTAAGTCATATTCTTGGATTTTAGCAATCCATCTTCCCCTTATACCTAACCCTTCTGACTGAGATAATACATCTTTAACTGTTGAATTAGGAACACACCCAATTACTTTGGAGTATCCAATGAAGACTCTGAAATGTTTTAGGGACTTTACCAAAGCATATGCATGTTTTTCAACAATGGGGTATTTTAATTCTGCATTTTGCAAGGCCCTACTCAAGTAAGCAATGGGTTGATCTTGGCCTTGGTCATTTTTCTAAAGCAACACACCATCAAAGTTATCTTCAGAGGAAAAGGAGAAAATCTGAAAGTCCTTGGAATAATCCGAACTTATGAGGACGAGAGCTTCAGAGATGGCAGTTTTAATTTCTTTGAAAGCTTTCATGCTTTGATCATTCCATTCAAATTTAACATCTTTCTTAAGCAACTTATAGATTGGCTTTACTATCTCTGCATAATTTGGAATGAATCTGTGAACAAAATTTGTTTGGCCTAGGAAGGATTGGAGAGCTTTCTTTGATATAGGCAAAGGGACCTTTTCAATTGCTTCAACTCTATCTGGGTCTAACTTGACCCCATCTTTGGAAATTATGTAGCCCAAAAGTTTCCCTTCTATTACCCCAAAAACTAATTTGGCCAAATTTAAAGAAATTCCAAATCCCTACATCTTTCAAAAACATGTTTTAAACGACCAATGTGACTCTTCCCATCCTTTGAAAACACTGTTAAGTCATCCTGATAGATTTCAATGATTTTTCCAATTAATCCTCTAAAGGCATAATCCATAGCTCTTTGAAAAGTAGCTCCAGCATTAAACAACCCAAAAGGCATTCTTAGATATTCAAAGGTACCCCATTGAGTAGTGAAGGTAGTTTTATGTCTATCCTCTTCCCTGACCCTGATCTGGTTATAACCTGAAAACCCATCAAGCATTGAAATCATTCCAGAACATGTTACCCTTTGTAATAATGTTTCCATCTTGGGGAGGGGATAGTTATGTTTTGTACATGCAATGTTCAAGTTTCTGAAATCTATACATAGCCTGATTTGACCATTCTTCTTTCTAGCTACCACCAAATTTGAACACCATGAAGAATGTCTAGTTTGGGCTATTATTCAGGCTACTAGCACTTTCTGCAACATTTTTCGGACCAAAGGAGACAACTTGGGGTTAATTTGTCTCAACTTTTGTCTCAAGGGCTTAGAATCCTCCTTCAAAGGAATGACATGCTGAATTACATCCTCCCTATAGTCCTTAAGCTCATCATAGGTGAAAGCCCATCATAGGTGAAAGCCAAAACATCGCTATATTCTCTTAGTAATTTAATCATTTCTTTTCTTTCTACTATAGGTGTGCTTTTCCCAACTTTCACCATTCTAGGCTCTTCATTGGTTCCAATGTTAACTTCAAAGTGATCACTTGGTTTTATACATGTTTCTTTGGTTTGTGACCATCTTGCCTGTCAAATAATTTCTCTTGTGCAACAAGGCCTTTAGGGCTTGGGTTAGTCTTATAATCATTTTTTGTATAATTACAACCCTCTTCTCTTTCACTGACATGGAATTCAAAAAATTCTTGCATGTGATTCAAGAACCTAATGACTTTCTTATCATCATCAAATATTTGTCAATGATCCACATTATCCGGAACTGAAGGCCTAAATATGGCTTCTACCGAAATGTTTTCTTCAATCAAATCTTGGGAGCGTTGAAGAGTGGAAGCAGCTACAGCTAGTTCATCTGCTTTAAAGTTCTGATCTCTAGGAATAGCAATAAGGTTTAAGGCATCAGGACTTTCCATGGAGTCCCATATTGCATTCCTATACCTTTTCAGTCTTTCAGATTTGCATGCAAACTTATTCTTAAGTTGTTGGATGACCAGATCTGAATCTCCCTTTACGTTCAAACATTTGACACCCATGTCCTTGCAAAGCTCTAAACCAAGCAACAAAGCCTCATATTCAACCACATTATTGGTAGCATCAAATTCCAATCTATATGGAAACTTAAATTCCTGACCAGATGGAGACTCAATGACTATTCATGCACCTTTTCCTGCATTAGAAAATGCACCATCAAAATGCATGTACCATATCTCGTTAAATATTTCCTCTTTAGCTTCCTCTTCTATGGGCCCTAAAGAGTTAGACAAGATGGCATAATTTCCAAGGTCATCTTCTTTATACTTTAATTCATTTTTGGGATTCCTTGGATCTTCTACATGATACCTTCTTTCCAATTCTCTATTCAGTTTAAACATGGCCCCATCTGGAGCGGGGATGGTGGCATAAGTTAAGTCCATTTGTAGATTACCTCCCAAGTCAACAACTATTTTTCTTGAAAGCAACATAACCCAAGCATCAGACACATCTATCACAACTATGCCCATTTCTATCATGATGTCTAGGAGGGCAGCCAGTGTACTTGTGAACTTTTAATCAAACCATGCACCTTGATCATTTTACTATCCATGGCACAAATGTTATTGTAAGGCCTTGAAATCCTTAGATTTAATTGTTCCATCACTTTCTTAGTCATAACATTTGAGCTTGCTCCAGAATCAAGCATGCAATTATGAAGGAGATGGTTATTCACAAGGAGAGAAAGAAAAAAAGGTTGATTCTTTTCGTTCCCCCTATCCCAATTTTGCAAAATTACAAGTGCATCCTGGTAAGCTACTGCTGGAGGCCTATCAATATTGTTCTGAGGAGGATCTTCTATAGCTTTAAGTAGTTTCTCCCTTTGAGATGGAATCTTCATAATTTCTGCTACAGGGACCAACATTTTTGCATTATTCAACCATCCCCCTAAATCAATATTTAATTTTGTATTTGTAGGAACAACTGATTTAGGAGGGGGAGGAAGTACCTTAGGAACACTTGTTTGAGGTTTGTCTTGATTCTTAGTTCCATTTCTTTGGTAAGCAAAGCCTCTATATCTAGCCAAATTTGACACTTGATTGGGAGTAGGCTTAGGACCAAACTTTTATGCTGCTCTATCCACTACATCATTCATGCAGTTTACATCCTCACCATACTCAATTAGTTCCATCCATTCATTCATGCCCACATTACATTTTCGACCACACATGTTAACTTGTTCATTTTCTGATCTAGAGAACCTTTCTTCACCACAAATTTCAATGAAAATTGGGCAAGTTGACTCTTCATGAAATTCCCCACAAGGCCTACAATAAGGGATGGCTTGGTGATCAACCAAGTTAGTAGACTCAAAAGGATTTGGTGGCCTTTGATCTTGAGGTGGAGGTCTCTTTGGCCATTTATCATTTGGCTTATGATCGGATTTAGCCCTCTCCATGGCTATCAACCAATTTTGCATGGCATTCATTTGATTAACATGGTTAATTTCCATTTGCTTGATTAATTGAGTGAGCTCCTTAATGTCATCATTAAAAGACTCTTGATTTTCAACTTTCTTCTTCTTCTTCTCCTCAATAGGTTTGAAAGAAGTTCCCCTTGAGAAACCAGGAATATTTGACCTTCTAGCATCTTGCATATTCTTATCTATCATGATAGCAAACTTTTGTGCATCTCTTAGAGTTGTTGGTTCTTTGTCCCTTAACTGATATCTGATTTCTCCCTCAAAGGCTTCCATATAATGAATTAAAATAAATGCATCAGGAGGCTTGATAGTTTGAGGGAGGCTTTTAACCAAGTCATTAAAATTTTTATTGAATTCTTCCATTGTTTTGTTTTCCTTCTTTTGACTTGTGCTAAGGGCAGTTAACAAATGACGATCATCTTTCTGATCACCCCATCTTTCCTTGAAGGCTTTTTGAATTTCCGCCAAGGTGCTAAATTTGTTAGGATCTTGTTCTTCATGGTTGTGACCATTTACACCACTTGCTGACACATAAGTCAAAATTCAAGATGTGAGATCTGGCACTAACAACATTGTTTCCCTGAAAAGTGGGCAACTTCTCAATAGCTCTGTCAGGAATAGCATGGGGGTAACCTTGAATATTGACAAAATTACATGGCTTCAATAGGTCATCCATAGTTGAAGTAGGATTAGTTGTTGTAGGATTATTATGTGCAAACAACAGATGTATATCAAAGATTGCTTCCTCTCCAAGACTTTCAAGTAGCCTACGAGGAGCAAGTCTATTTATTCTCCTCCTATACACCTTTTCAAGTTCAAGAAAGGAATAAACCAACCCTTGCAGATTGCTCCTAGTAGTATACCTCAAAGAATTATCAAATGGAGTCGCCAATTGGAGACTAAGCAATAACGAATAACACAACTCAAGTTAAAAAAATTTAGGGAAAAGTTTTATTACTCGGTTTTTAAACAATTAATTAGATTTTGTTGAATAACCAAGGATAAGAGACTTATCCCCGGCAACAGCGCCAAAGATGTAGTCGTCCTAATACACACCTACAAGCGTGGAGAAGTCTCCAACCCACTTGGTGTGTCCTTGGAGGCACAAGCCTAAGTCCAGACCCACTATCACCTCAATCCAGACTTCTTCCGTCTAGGCTCATTCCTAGGGAAGCCAAGGGGGGTAGACCCTATTTAATTATGTTAAATTTTAATTAAAGATTTAGGAGTTAATTTGGTTTTTATTAAGAAAACCCAGCCCAATGACAAGTAAACAATGCAAATGCAACTTTGAATGACAGACAAACCTTTTCTTTAAAGATACAATAAATAGACCAGGGTCTAATATACCCAAAGTTTAATTATTGAGATGAATAATTAAATATATATCTACAACATGAAACAAGACATGAAATATCTACACAATGAATTAAATAATGAAATGACTACTAGATTTAGACAATTATTTCCAAATGCATGAAGAATACTTATAACAAAAATAGAGATGCTTTAATACATATGAATATCCACAATGAAAGAAAGTAACTTGAAATACGAGATTGTTTGGGAAGTAAAATCACATGGAAAGTAAATTACACAACTTGGAAAGTAAAAATGCTTGAAAGATAAACTTGAGATGCAATCTTGTAAAAGATGTGTGTAGGTTGATTTGAATAAATTTCAAGTCTCTCTTGAGTTAGGTGGGATTAAAATGTGAGAGATACAAGCCTAGACTATATGACTGCCCCAAATCCCTATCCCTTCAACCAAAAGAAAATTTGGGCGCTCAAGAAGGAAAAATAAGGTCTTTCACTAGCTCCACAGGTCAGATCCAGAATGCTTGGGCGCTTAAGCAAGGAAGACACGTAGTGTCGTGAATCCGTCCCCGACTTCAACCCCTTGTAGCCTCCAAGGTCACCCTATTTTTGTGGTTGAAACAATGAGTGGATTGACTGCCTAAATAGACTAGCTGCACAATCCTTTTGTCCTTTCTTAGTTACCCAAGATCCACCAAGGTGGCAAGGGGAGGGAATACGGGGCAGAAGGCGGGACACAAATTCAATTACTTTGCAAATAAATAAAATTACTCTAGCCTTCACGATATTGCAAGGTTGGCAGAGTCAAACACAATGCAAGGTGTGGGAGAAAATTAATGAATTAAATGACTTAAAATGAAATAAAACAATGCCTAGCCACACAACTTGGTCTTAAGGACAAAGGTGGAAAAGAAATAAATAACTTTGCAACCTCACAACAATGGCACAAGGTGGAGGACAAGCCTACCGATTTGTGCCAAGGTGGGTGAAATAAAAAATGACTTAAATGAAAGAATTAACCTAGCCCCCAACCTTCTCTTTATGGAAGAAGTGGGGCAAACAATGATAAGCAAAAACAAAAAAATAAATCCTAGCCTTCACGATATTGCATGGATGGCAAAGCCAATCTCTTTGCAAGGTGTGGGCAAACACTAAAGATAAATTACAATATTAGATCTTTTAATTTGGGAAAGAGAAAGCAAGCCCAAGAGATTCTCCTTGTGTTGCTTACAATGCTTTAGAAGAAGAGAAACGGAAGGGGGTTTGGTACCCAAACTTTAGGAGGCTTTCTTGAGTCTTTTGAGAACCAAAATAAGCAGAACCTCCCCTTAACCTGGCGACAATTTGCACAAAACAGTAAGCAAATGCTTGCTGGAAAATGCTGCAAAACACTTGGAAACTTTTAAATTTCTATTAGCAGATAAAACAGAAATTAGAATATGAAAATCTGAACATATAAATGGAATTTTATAGACTATTTCATATCAGAAAAATGCTTGTAAATGAGAGGAAAGAGTGGAAATAAGAACAGAAAAATATTAGAAGCTTTGAGTGGTTGAATGAGTGAATTTCCAGATCTGAAATTCACTCCTCCAATCCTTTATTGACCTGCAAATAAAGTATATTCTTGCTATACAAAACAACAAGGAGGTGAGTACATCTAAAATCTTGCAAAATATTTTCCAAACTTGAAGAAAACAACCACAAAACCAATAGTAATACTACTACCAATTATTCCCAAGCAAAATACTTTGCTTGGGTCTCGAAGTTAAACTAATGAAACAAAAAAATACAAGAAATGTAATGCAGCAATATCACCTCACAAGAACACCATAAACAACATCAAGAAGACTCCTAATGCACACCATAGATCCTCCAAAGCTTCCTTTATTATTCAAAAAATGTTTCTACAAATACTTGCAACAAGATTTACAATGAGAGAATGAGAGAGAGAGAGAGAGGAGAGTGGGAGAGATTTGGGCAGCATAGTCTTTTCTCTGAGAATAGATGGAGAAATGAGGGGTAGGCATTCTTTTATACTTGGGGGAGAGGAAAGACCTCTCTTGGATGAACTCCAAGTGTCACACATCAAAGAAAAATGGACAAAGTCAAGGAGGGCACACTTTTAGGGTTTTGGACAAGTTTAGGGTTTGAGGGGTGAGAGGGGAAGGGGGAAAACACCTTTACCTATCACCCAACATGAAGTTAGGCTCAAGGAGGGGCGTACTTAGGGTTTAGACAACCTTTTTACTTTAATTTTTTACTTTGGTCAAGTTGATGAGCAAAGGGGGTACATTTCTCACTAAGGAGTGACCACTTTAAGTTGTTGGCTTAGCAAGGGAGGCTTTTTTAAGTGGAAAATCACTTTTCCAACTGAAGAAAAAGGTTAATAAACCTTTCCCACTCTCTCTCATGACTTTAATCACTTTTTACAATTTTTGGCTTTTTACCTTATCCAATTAAATCCTGACTTTTGACTAACTCTGACTCCTCATGGACATTGACCTAGCAAAACTTGTCCAATTGAGTTGAAAATTGGTCCAAGGGTGTAGGGGGTCATTTTCCATTTGATTTGAGTACTCATACCCCTATACAAAATTCCCAAGGACCAATTTTTTACATTTTACATCAAAATTAATTAAAATTTCCAATAAATGGAAAATTTTAATAATTAAAAAAAACCTATCAACACTTAATGGAATTCCACAAATTCTACAAGATGTCTAGCATGGTCATTTACAACATTCCTAAACCTTAGTCACCCCTTGGGCTCGATCATTAGAATGCCTTTCACCACTTTGGAGGATTTTGTGAGTGAAAAACTCAAGGATAATCAAAATTGTCTGGTAGACAAGATTAATTACCTGAGGAAAAAAACACTCGATGAAAGGACTTCCCTAATGATAAAGTCCTAGGAAACTAACTAAAAATTGACTCATGCTGACCTATTACATTATTATCCCACGCAGGGGAGCGGACATTTCGATTACATAGAAAGACATGTTGGGGGCAAAATTGCCCTGTTGAGCCATAAGTCTTCAAAATTGTTTTACCACATGGTGCATATCTTCATGGTACATGACGTTGATCCCTAGTCGAAATAGGTGGTCAACACGCTCTTTTAGTGATACAAATATTTTAATATTTTTTGTACAGGGTCCTTTTAATCTCAACTTATGTACTTGACTTAATAATTCTTTTTAACTTGATTAAGGTTGTGACGGTTGATGACACACGTTTGGAATGAATTTAGCTCAACCAACTTCGTTCTACCTATGGCTTTAATTAACTCATGCAAATGTTGAATGGTAGCGTATAAAATTAGGATCTTCTTAGATAGCGGCCTTTGACTCCACAAGACTGTATAGACGGATGCATGGACGTGGCGTACAGATGGGTACGATCTATGGTTTTTTAAATCGTTGTTGTACAGACGGATCAATAAGGAACCAATACAACACTCATTTAATTTCTTAATCGGTAACTCTACAGTCTTCAATTAAATCGACAATTGTACGAAATTAAAATTGATAGCTCTGCAATTAATTCCATGACTGTACGTACAAATTTGTAAGGAACCGGTAAAACACTCATTTAATTTCTTAATTGGTGACTATACGACCTTCAATTAAATCGGCGACTATACAAAATTAAAATTGGCAACTCTGTGATTAATTCGATGACTGTACGGAGGGATCAATTGACTGTTAGAAATTGTACGGGCTGTATGGACGGAGCAATTGACTGCAGATTGTACGACAACAGTATCGGTATGGTGGATATGTGTACATAATTTTTGTTTCTCTTTCATACTCTTTTTTTTTCTTGATTTCTCTTCAGAATTTGCAGCGGATAATATTTATTTTCAATAGAATAAATGGAAAAATGCCCTAGCGTGGTCAAAGACCTACAGTTCCAAGACTCTTCAAAAATTGAGTGGCGAAGGGCCTAGAGTTAGGTTGCTAAGGGAAACAAAATTTGATCAAAGGTATGGACGCCAAAGGCCAAGATCCAACTTGCTCTCATACCAAATGTGACAAACCAACCCGGTTCAAATCACATACATCCAAAATATTTGGAACAGTACAAAGAAATCCATAAGGACACATAAAATATATAGAATAAAATATATGAGTAATGATATGAGTATGATTACAAATGAGGGTAAGGGCCATGTACATACCCACACAAGGGTGCCCTTTCACTAAGAGACATGACCTTTCATTAGGAGGTGTTTCTTCATTACATATTAGTATTAGTTATTAATTATTGTACTATCTCTTTATATTTGTATTTTATATATTTATATCTATTACAATGACTAAGGTAGGAGATGATCAATTCATGTAGGATGTAGGACATAGGTAGGTACAAGGGCCGAAAGGAAACAAGGAGCTATAGGCTGCACATGTCAACATTTTCGATCTATGTGTGATGTCTCGTCCCTAAGATTAGGCCAGCAGGGAGTGACTTAGTAGTCTATATGTTCCCGTAGACTATAGTCAGGCATAAACAGGGAACTAGATGGAGAAATAAGGAGGAATTAAGGCTAAACGATAAATTAAGCCTAATACTTAGGAAAAATCACTTAAGCCTAAGTCAACAAAGAATTAGAACGAAAAGGTGATAAGGGGGCGACTTAATTGACAAATAATTCACTTAGGAGGAAAGGCGCCTAGGTTAAGTGATGTCAACGAAGAATTAGGTCAGGAAGGATATAAAGAGAGGAATTTGACCTAATTCCTCATTATGCATTGTTATGATTTGATGTTGAGAACTTCCAGAGGAGGAAGAGAGCCGACCTTAGTGTTTTGTGGATTTCTGGAGGAAACCACCACCCTTGATCGGTTTCGGTGTTGAGAGACACACCCTAGCCCATTGGAGATACCATC
>JZKD02S2005245.1:187696-198923 GCA_000966675.3 Picea glauca
TCCGGGATCGTTCATTTTGGTCTTCCTATCCGTGCATGCAGCAGATCTGTTGTCTTCTTGCGGTCACGGGTATTTCCTTTGTATTTGATTGTATTCCAGTACAGATCCATGAGATTTGACTGACATTTAGTCTCTATATTTCAGTAGGCGATTTGTATTCCCATGCATGCACTATCATTATTCTTAATATTGAGCAGACGCCATTCTATGCTATTGCATGCGTCATTTTATGATTGTTAGACCTTTATTATACAACATGCAACTATAATAACCTACATGCAACCATAATAAATGACATGCAAACACATTAACCAACGAACATCTTCATCAACCACTAAAACGCATCCAGAAACCCCCAGTGTATCAGATCTGCACGCTGGAGCAGTAGAACAGTAGCAAATATCCGGATCATCCGGATCAGGGATATTTCACTATGGACATTACATTGTTATGATTACACTACAATCAGACATCCCATAATGAAATAAACTTGGTAACCCTAGATCGATATGTGTGCATAATTTATGCCGACATTAAAGAACTTCCCCAATCTCAAGAAGGCTACCACCGGCTCCAGAATAAGGCCCCTATATGCATGCATAATTTATGTTGGCATTAAAGAAGTTCCCAAATCTCAAGAAGGTCGTTGTTGACTCCAGAATAAGACCCCAATCTAATCAACCAATGGCATGACAGATAAATGGATTTAGATATTTGAGAAAAATAAAAAAATCTGATGCCTAATGTAACAATTTGCAAAACATCTACAAATTAACTAGGTTACGAGGATTTGGATCCAGATACAACAGGGAAACAACAAGCACAAACAATATAAATATATTTTTTATAATTTTTAAAAATAAAATTTATATACAAATTTAAAAAATATAAATTTTAATTATAGGTCATTTATCTATGTTACTTTATATTAAAAACTATACTTATATTTATAAAGTATCTATGTTTTATCTAGTATATACGTTATATTTATCTATAGTATATACTAAGTAAGTATAGATATTTACTTATGAAGGTTGTATAATGTAACTATATTAAATATAAATATAAAGTATCTATATTAAAAACTTTACTTTATATCTATCTATGTTACTTTATATTAAAAACTCACTAATCTTTGTCAAACTTTATCACAACGGTTGACTTCCCTTCCCGTTGGCATAAGTGGCATTTCCAAAATGAGTTTCACCTTTTGGATTACACAACAGATAAAAATATTTTTTTGGATTTTTCATTGTGGTATTTTTTCACTTTATATTAAAAACTATGCACTAATATTTATCAAACTTTATCACAATGGTCGATTGCCCTTCCCGTCGGTCTAAGGCGACATTTCCAAAATGACTTTCACCTTTTGGATTACACGATGGCTAAAAAGATTTTTTTGGATTTTTCATTGTTAAGATTAATACTGTTATTAGGTTATTTCCAATTTACTAGAGCATTCAATGCATTTCCAAAACAACAACATAAAGAGGATCACTGAAAGAAACAAAATCACAAGGTACGCAACATTTTATCCTGGGAAACCCTCATGGGAGATAAAACCTAACAAAAGCTTCCTCAATAATAGATTGCCAATACAATGCCAAGACTAAGACCAAAACACCAAGAGTAAACTAGGACTGAGAATGTGCCTCTCTTCTCCTTCCTCCTGCAACTGCAACTGCCTTCAAAAGATGCGCATTTGTTGAGTGAGTGAGTAAATAAATAAGTGAGGTGCCATCCTCACTTATAAATACTAGTTGAGGAGGCACTAGGGTTATGTCTCTTCACTTAGTAGGACCGACTTCTTCCAAGAGTGGTTAAAACCACTTTATAAACCCTAGGGGCCGACTTTACAAATACCACAATATAAATATGGTCTGATCAATCCACAAAAGGGGATTTGATCTATAAGATAATAACTCAAATATAATTAAAATATTCTTCAAAGTTACAATATTTCAACATTCATCGCGGCAATTTTTCACATGTATTGGATCTTAAGCGGATCTCGGTGGATCCAGATCCGTTTCAGATTCAAGGATTCGTGGATCCAATCCCCAAGCCTAACGGATCCAGTAACATAGCAAATTAATAGTCAACGGGCAGAGTAATATGCGGTAAGTGACAAAGTTAATCATGAGTTATATATGTTTATTGATTATGATTCTAACTCATACATGTTTATTGATGTTGATTTCTTACTATTTTATGTTATATTTCATTTTCAAGTTATATATATTGAAAAATGTATATAGACGAACCTGTAATATCCCCAATAGAATGGGATAGAATATTATGTCCTTCTGTGCAACAAATGTTCTTGATGCTCTAATCTAGTTAATAAATTTTTGCAAACAGTTTGCATGCATTCTACTAATAAACATTTTGTCAAACATATTGCATGTAATACAAATACACCAGAAATAGAAGAGACAATAGGTGGTATTTTATTATGAAAGAAGAGTTGAATACAATGATTCAAAGGCTGCTATGGCAGCTGCAATACATCAATGGAAAACACACAATACAAGCCAAAAACCCGGAATCATGATGTGGCCCCCTCAACATATGAGATCCAACCCTCCAAGTGCCACAATATTTCCAAACAGATCACTACAACCCAAAACTGAAAACAAGCCCAAGATGAAGCTCCAATGAAGATCCTGGATGGATCCTCCTCCTTGTCTAGCTAGGGTGGATATTGCACCGCCGAAACAAGACCAACAATGGAAGGGTTTTGTTAAACCCTAACGAAACAATGGCTCCAAGAGCACCATACAAAAGGTTGATCAAATCATAATCCAAAGTGAGGCTCTACCCCTCCTTTTATCTTTTCTCCATGCCTTCTAGAATTTTCCCCTTTTTGACCAAATCAAATGTAACTTCTAGAATTTTCCCTTTTTTGACTAAATCAAATATAACCCTTCTTTTCTCTCCAATTTTCACTTTAAGATTAAAATTCACTTTAATAATGGTTAAGTAACTTATTAATCTAAAGTTACTTTATTTCCATAATGTCACTTTAAAAACATAACATATCCTAACTAAGTGACATTAAATGACCCCCTTTTTACTCTTTTGTTTCTCTACTGACCAGCCACAGAAGTCCCTTCTACTACAAAACAAAAAAACCCAAAAATGGGGACATGACAGAACCTAATGGCGAACCTTATCAGAAAATTTGAATTCAAACCCGTTGAATTTCTATAGGAGATGATATATGATTACAACGATGAGTGTTCCATTTATAGAGAACATATGGTGACCATCCATGAAAGGATGTGTCCCTTGAGGCTTGGATAATAAGTAACTATTTATTATTAATACTTAGTATATATATTATTTAATAATCAATAATTATATTATTAATTATTAATCTAGGAGAATGTCTTCCCGATGTGGTTCAAACATCAACAAAACCAAACCTAATCTTTGCCAAACCTGAACCGTGTGACTTAGGTTGAAATGACGCCTTCCATGCATCAACAACAAAAACAATTCCCCATTATATCTTCAATAGTAGCACGGAATAATTCCATGGGTTATAGCATTATTGTGTGCAAACAAATTTTTGCAATATTCACATGGAGTGAATAAATAAATCTGTCAAATCCATCCTCAATGTTACCTCCTTTTTCATGTTCCTATTTCTATGTAACTTTTGGGGAAATTCATGGACTGATATATCAATAAATGATATAGGAGGAAGGAAATTATTTGTGGATGATGTCAATTCAAATGAACAAGATTCATAAGCTGAGGGCCAAAATGCTGTCAATTAAATACATTTGGGATCAATAAAATTTATTCATAGATTAGTACATGTCAGGAGTTAATACCTCCCATAAGCCATGGCCTATGAAGACCATTGTCATTAATTGAGTACTTTATCAAGATCTGCCACATAGTTTGAAACTTTGATCCCCAGATAATAATACAACTATTAATATACTTATAAGCTGCTTGCAACTTTTTTAAAAATTAAGATATTCTAATTAACATGATGAAATATTATTAGGGGTACAGGAATGGATATTTACAAATGTCACAGAATAAATAATAATGTAAAGACAAAGTGACGAACAAATACCCTCCAATGATCATACGTTTGGCAAGCATTGTTCTCAAGTGCAAAGAGATAACTTTTGTTATGCTTAAGTGTGGGTATGACTTGCATTCCACCTCCATTAGATTGTTCCTGGAATTATACTAGCCACCATGTTATCTAATGTTCACTAAAAGGGCTATCAAGGACAGCTTTCTGTAGCTTCCCCCAATCTATCAGCTTCTAACTCTTAGAAGTTTATCATGAAAAGAGGTAGTATCTACCTTTAGGTTGTCTCATCCCCCTCCCAAGGAACCTACAATTCTTTTGGCATCTTTAACATATCTATATATCTAGATATGTATAGTTTTGATGTGCCCCTGGGCTTTTGATGAAAATGTCTTTATAATAAGATGAAAAAACAGGAATGACACCAGATGAATATGCATGTGGGATATATACAATAGTTGCAATGAAATTTTGTTAGAAGGGAAACATTAAATCAAACTAAATTACATACCTGTAGATTTCGCTCTCCAGGCCACAAGGTCAATGTTGTAATGGCAATGCGAACAAGAGTTCCAAGCAAAACTTTCCCTTGCTTTTCTTCTCCAAATACATTTAGAAGACCACTCCTTCCAAGCTGTGTTTCGGGCTGCCTTTCACCTTCCTGACCAGGCGTACAATTTGGTCCCCTACCAGCATCAGGTGGCATTAAATATGTACCAGTCCACCTTGCGAAAAACCATACTACTGCCTGCACAGAAATGTTGAATTGTATGAATTATATGCCTGTTCTTTCTCCTTTTAAGGAGGAATATGCCCATACTAACATAATCAGATGAATCTTCAAGGCCATGACCACACAACTGGGACCCCTCTTCACTGTTTATGTCACTCAGAAAAAGCATCTGTTTATGTAAACGTCTTAACAAGAATTCCATTCACTCTCGGAACTTATTTGAATTAGCTATTGCACTGTTAAAGGACAGAAGTTAACCAAGCATGATTGCCAGAAAGAAAAGAGCCCTCCACCTGAACAGTGGATAAAGTTTAATTTCAATGGTGCATCCAAAGGCAATCCTGGTCCAGCGGGATCAGGACTCTTTAAAAATCACCATCGAAACATTGTCATAGTGACATACAAACTCTTGGGAAGAACCAATAATCAAGCTGAACTTGAAGCCCTAGTTGTGGGTATTAAAGAAGCACTCAGATTTGGATTTAAGAAAATCATCTATGAGGAAGACTCCAAAATGGTCGTTGATCTCAATAGTATGTTCCATAATCTATCATTGGATATGTCCAGCAAATCCAATTGGATTATGCAGACCATGGGAAGTTTTGAGTGCTACAGGTTTGAGCATGTCAGAAGAACAACCAGTCAGGTGGCAGATTGGCTCGTAAACCAAACAATTGTTACAAGGGAAACCCAATATGCATTGTTATGAGAATCCCTACCTCCCCCCAACCATGGAGGATAAGAAAATAGGGAAAGGAAGCCATACATCCATCACAGAATGTTATGGGGCAGGGCATTCCCCACCTTAGCAGCCCACAAAGTGGAGGAATTGCTCACGCGCTTCTTAAATAGAGAGCAATGCAGCATTCATTATCCTATTCTCGTTTCATTAGCTCAGTCCATCGCTCTCTGAAACCAGAGCAGAGTCCATACACCATGGCGACACCTGGCAGAAGAGTGATATGCCATTCTAGAGCATCAGCAAAGGTTGGAAAGGAGACACAGAGAGCAGAGTCCATACACCATGGCGACACCTGGCAGAAGAGTGATATGCCATTCTAGAGCATCAGCAAAGGTTGGAAAGGAGACACAGAACAATCCCTTTGATACACAAGAAAGGTATGAATAATTCATGGCCCACTTGGGCCAAGGACCAAGCTCCTCTGAATTGGATGTGCAGACCACAAAAGACAATCAGGTATCAAATGAGAAGATAATATTCTACTATGGGAACTTGGTCAATGTCTTAGGGATCAGGAGGAACATAATTCTCATTGACAGGCCATGTTCAAAGGAAAAGCTATCATACTGCTGGAGAATTTATGCTCAGCTGCATCTTGAAACAGTTCTAAAAAGGAAAAGCAGAAGAGGAAGCATTTAAGAAGAAAATTTATAATTGCACGGAGATTCTCATGATGAAGTGTTCAAACACCAGTCCCTGGGTTCTTGGAGGAGGAAATGTCTCCAGCTGCAGAGGACAAGATGTCACCAGACCCCTGAAATTCCAGTACAGTATGGCAGCCCAATCTGTGGGATTCAAGATATGATACACTAACTATATGTTCTATTTCATACATGTAAATCACTTGGAATATAGTAAGGATGACATCTATGTTTATATCGGTCAGTTCTTGTTCAGAAATTAGGTAGTATGCTGAAAGTCCCAGTTAGGGCCAACGCCAGTCCTGTTTTGAGTCTATTTTTTTATATGGATGTACCTGTGCTCTCAGAAAAGAGAATTTTATATATAACTAAATAAAAACATTTTTCTGATAACAGGAAAAGAGAACTAACTAATCAAAAAATTATTTTGGTCAGAAAATCATTACTCTATCCTTTTACAAATCAACAGCTCAGTACAAAAGAAATGGTAACTCATTCCTTTTCTTCAACTTCCAAGCAATTTATGTGTAGAACATGTATGGTATTTCTTTCCAAAAGTGTCAAACACCAAATGAAAAGGGATGGAGCAGGATCTCAGATATCAAAGCAAGGCTTATGTCTATAACTTTTAGTGAAGATCTTGTTAATGATTAGAATTTAGAATAAAGAACAAGAATGGGGGAATCAAAAGAATATCTGAAAATGTCAAGGGAATACACATGGCGTTTTGGGCAGTGGTTAAAAACTTAGATCCAGAAACCTATACAGTCGAAATTTTATATAGGGGAGGAAAGTACGGAGACATCAAATGCCCCAAAATCACTAAGGACCATAGTAGAGGCTACCTTTACTATGATTTTTGTCTAGCCATGTTTATGTCTCTCTATGACACCCACAAGAGAGTGAAAACTAAATTATTGGAGTTTCCTTCTATGTCACAGGAGTCTGCTTGGCTTGGAAACATTTCTTGAACTGGAAGCTGAGAGAACATCAAAATCACAATGGCATTTCTATACAAGAAAGGGAAGCTTTCTCATCGGTTGAGAACAAGTTTTCCAGTTTTAATCTTTCATTGAAATTTTCTATAACAGGGTGGTCTGCCTTCCAAAAATAAAGTTACAAAGATGGAGGTAAACTAATGTGGTTCCTAAGGCTGAAGCCTGAATACTATTTAAAAAAAAAAAGCATGAATTTAATTTTCACTAGTTATTTAAAAAATACTTGAATTTAATTTTGACACTGGTTAGGGGATCCACAAAACCATCAAGTTAACAATAATACCTAAACACTAAGATCACCCCCGTCCCACATTTGAGTCCTACCAACCTCTTGCATAACAAACTTGAGGAAGCCATACATCTGGCCAAAAATGGAGAAGAATGACGCAGGATATGCTGCTCAATGTCTTGAATGACCGAAAGTAAAGACAGAACATCAGCATCCTGCTAGTCTATTGCAGACTGTGGGAAAGAATGATTCCCTCAAGGTGGCCATGAATAGACTCGCCAACGCTGCACACTTTATACCTGTGTGGATCACAACCAAAGCCCTGGACATAGCTGAGATCTTTAAAAAGAAGATAGAATCATGTTGCATGGAGTGCCAACGAAGATAGTATCTGGCTTAGATACAAAGTTCACTTCCAAGTTCCAACTTCTAGAAGATCATGTTTCAAGCCATAGGCACTTAATTGACTTTCAACACATCATCTGAAATTGGATGGGCAAATGAAAAAAGTGAATCAAGCGCTGTAGGACATGCTGGGAAAGTATGTCACAAAAGAACCATCCAAATAGGAATACTAACTACCAGGTCGAATTTGCCTACAATAATTGTTTTAATACATAATTGGGCATGAGTCATGTTACCCCTCAAATCCAGTTCCTTCAAGATGTCAAGTCCCTAACACATTGAAGCAGACTGGGATAACTAGGAGGGCTGCCCACTGTCAACCTCTCACTTCTGGTTGGTTCTTTTCCAGCTCAAGGGGGTATTCCTAATTGTTGTATCTGATCCTTACTTATGCTTAGAAAAGATAGAATAAATCAGATAACAGAATACAACACTTATAACTTAACTACATGGAGAGCTCACACATATAACTACATGGAGAGCCCACAAATATAACTACTGCCATAAGATGCGATGTGATGCTTATAATATTACTTGTCAGCATATTTTTGTGATAAGATATAATTTCTTTATCTTATAATTTCTTTATAATTTTTGTGGACAAGAAATTTCTTTATCTTTAGATAACAAATACATTATTATTGTAAATAATAAAATCAGTGAATTACATATATTCAACACAATAGTTATTGTTACCTCCCTAGTTGCACCAGGCAGGACTGAAGATGATCCGCAAAGATTGAACAAGGCACTTGTTCAAATTCAGAGCTCAGAAGTCCAGTCAGGCCATATGGCCCCCTAAAAAAAATTCTTCTTCTTCTTCTTCTTTATGCATGTTCCATATCCCCATGGGGGTATTGTAATAAAATGAGCTAGCATGAGGCCTCTATTGTGTAGAAAACTCATCTCCCTAAGACTTGATCATCAGTGCATATTCTAGAGTTTTTTTTTTCACTTGTTAATTATATCTTGCTCTTTAGCGAGTTATAATTTCTAAGTTTTTTCACTCACTACCTCCAAAGCTAGAGTGTGTACTAATGGTTAGGCCTTAGTGTGTGTTGTGTGAGTCTAGTGTCTAATGTATATTACCATGCTAGTCATTTACCTAGAGTCTTATGGACATGCATTAGGTCCCCCTATGATTTTTTAATTTTTTTAATAAGTCGTAAAATTTCTCATAAAACGAGATTTTTACCTTGTAAATTGATGTAATATTAAATAAGTGGTAATAGGAGGCATTATATTCCTTGGGGGTATCGTTTTCTAAGCCAGAATACCCCTTATACCCTTGCACCCCCTTTTCGAGAGAAATTATTGACTTATTCTCATTAAAAAGTCAATTTTACTCGTAAAAGGTGAATAAAAGACAAATAAATCAGCTCCCTATCTTTTAGGAAACATGTCGGGACATGTTTTGAGTTAACTCACCCTCTCTCTTTGTTCACTAGCTGTTAGTGGCACTTGAGGGCAAGTTAGGGGGAGTTAAGTGGCAACTTAAGAGTGAGTTGTGTTGAGTTCACTTGACACGGTGATGATCCCCATGCTTGCTGCACCCTCACTCAAGAGAGGTGGTGCACTCTCCTTGAGGGCGCCAATCCCAAGGAGAGGCACACCTACGCCAAGAGAGGTGGAGCCTTCCACCTCTCTCCATCCTTCACTTGTGGCGAGTTCTCTTGTGTCAACTTGAGATGTGGCACTCAAACCTTACTCACATGTTGAGCTAACTGCCCTCTAGCTTTGGGAATTGCTACCACTTAGCTATTTAAGCAAGTCGACCTCTCCTCATTTGGCTAATGAGAATTTGGGTGAAGCTTGTTGTGGTTCTATCATTGTAATACTATTTCACTGGAATAAAAAGGATTTGGAGGTCAAAGGTGGCTTGTGCTATTGTGTGAATGATCATTGTCATGTGCTTTAATCTTACGAGGCGATGTTTTAATTTTTTGCATTTTTAATTGCTAGCATTGGCCTTTGAAGGGGTTTTGTCACCCAGTAGGATAGGATAACTAAGCTTGTTTGCTTTTTTCAATCCTATTGTTTGTCTATTTGAGAGGTTTTGATGTGCATGCAGGTTTCAGTTAACTACCATGCCCTTCGAGTTTCTCTTGTAGGTGACACCAAGAAGTTAACAATTTTTGCAAGTCTTTGAAGCAAACAGGATCTCATTTGCTTGGAGAGGTGGCTGAGCTAGCTTGCATCTTCCACAACTCCAAGACTTTAAAGGCATAGTTCCTCATCATTCCACCAAGCCATCGAGTTTATCTCTCTCTTTCACAAAATCTAAATTTTCTTTGGTTACTTTTGCATGCATGCATGCTAGATCCAATTTACATTTAAAGTTTCATCTTTCTAAGTAGATTTAGCATAAAAAGTCTCATTTTAGCAAGTATTTTATTCTAAACCTTAAGGCTCAGAGGTAGTTTCAATTATAAGAGCTTTCAAGTAAATATTTGGCAATATTAGTGCCATTTTGTTTGCTGTTTTAGGACAGCAAACAAAATTCACCAAGAAAACTTGCTTTCTTGGCCCTTTGCTAACTTTGTTCATAGCTTTTCATTTGGATAATTTTGTACAACATGTTATGTCCCATCCCCAAGATTAGGCCAGCCGGGAGTGACTTAGTAGTCTATATGTTCCCGTAGACTATAGTCAGGCACAAACAGGGAACCAGATGGAGAAATAAGGAGGAATTAACGGCTAAACGATGAATTAAGCCAAAATACTTAGGAAAAGTCAMTTAAGCCTAAGTCAACGGAGAATTAGAATGAAAAGGTGATAAGGGGGGGACTTAATTGACAAATAAATCACTTAGGAGGAAAGGCGCCTAGGTTAAGTGAGGTCAACGAAGAATTAGGTCGGGAAAGATATAAATGGAGGAATTTGACCTAATTCCTCATTATGCATTGTTATGATTTCATGTTGAGAGCTTTCAGAGGAGGAGGAGAGTTGACCTTATTGTTTTGTGGATTTCTGGAGGAAACCACCACCCTTGATCGGTTTCAGTGTTGAGAGACACACCCTAGCCCATCGGAGATACCATCCAGGTATTTCATCGTTCATTTCAAGAGTATTCAGTGTGGAGGGCGCAGCTCAGCCAAGGAGGGTGCAAGCTATTTTGGAGATTCGAAGATCTGCAGTAGACCTGTGTCTCGATTGCAGATTCATTCTGATCCAGTAGAGATCCAGCCAGGGCGCTTCCATTGAGCCATATATCATCAGATTTCGACGGTGGAATCTTGCAGATCGATCCATCCAACCATTTTGGGCGCAGTCATCCCGGACAAACATTTGGCGTTGCATGCAAGTGTTCCCTAGCAGATCCGGCCAAACCCTTCCGACCCATTTCATCATTTGACGAGACGATCGTTTTGAGCTATATAGCAGCCGATTCCGACGGTGGAATCTTTTGGGGCGCATTC
>JZKD02S2005245.1:198973-221161 GCA_000966675.3 Picea glauca
CGTAGAGGTCCGATCTGAGTTCCAACAGACATTCCTTCCAGTGTAGAGACCAGGGCGCACTTATTGGAGCAGTTTCGAGCCCATTTTGATGGTGGATCCTTTAGATCGAGTTTTCTAGCTGGCAGCGGTTACCGTATTTCCCCGAGATCGCTCATTTTTGCCTATCTATCCGTGCATGCAGCAGATCTGTTGTCTTCTTACGGTCACGGGTATTTTTTCTGTTATTCGATTGTATTCCAGTACAAATCCAGGGGATCTGACTGACGTCTAGACTCTATATTTTTAGTAGGCTATTTGTATTTCCATGCATGAACCATTATTATTCATGATATTGAGCAGTTGACATTCTATACTCTTGCATGCATCTTTATATGATTGTTAAACCTTAATTATGCAACATGCACATGTAATAACCGACATGCAACCACAATAACCAACATGCAAACACAATAACCGAAGAACATCTCAATCACACAACTAAAACGCATCCAGAAACCCCCAGTGTATCAGATCTGCACGTCAGAGCATTAGAACAGTAGCGAATATCTTGATCAAACGGATCAGGGATATTTCACAACATCTAACATATTTTTGCAGGCTGTCTCAAAGCATTTTGGGCAACATTCTTCCACTTTTGTTTGCTCTTTTTTCAGGTTTAGCAAACAGACAAGGGGAAACTATTCCCGAATTTCAAGGATCTGGAGCATCCAAGACCACCCGAGGCATCTAACCTTCTTCCAATATCAATTTTCTATCAATTTGTAAGTTTGCAAGGTCTTGATTCTATAAAATATCATCAAACATTCTTCCAAAATGGTTGTAACTTGAAAGAAAGAGTGGGATTACCCACTAGGCCTGCCATTCCCCCAGCCCCTGGGGGAAACTGTCTCTTTTGGTGTTTTGTCTTTTCTTTTGCTTCCTTCTATTTTTGCAACATAAAATAAATCTAAAATAAACCCAAGCACTGCAAAACATTAGCTTAGTTTCATTTTCATAGATTAATTAGTTTAGTTTCCTTTTCGGTTATTTCCTTTTTCGCAAAATAAAGAACCTTCCCCGTCAGTGCCTTAGTATGCTCATGACAATCGCGAGCTTTGTTTGACCTGGGGTGCAATTAGAAATGGAGTTGAGTAGTGTGGAGTAGTTTAACTAGGAAAACACCTTTTCGTTATTACTCAAAAGGACCAATACTCGTGGGATTGCATGTGACTTCGGGGGGAAACTTTGAGATAGCGTGTGTACCCATTTGAGGGATAATTGTTAAGGGGCCAAATATTAGATTATATTTTATTTTGTTTCACACTTACAATCTTGCATGCACAAATTGGACTTGCAACATCAAGCAACTTCACTGAATTAACCCATTAATTCAACCAGTGATCTTTTAATAATAAAATTTACCAAAAGCACTTGACACACATACATCTTGCAGCAATACCTTACCTTTGGCACTGGTCTACATATTTCCATTTTGCTTATTATCATTGTTTCTCATTTACTTTCAAGTATTCTATTTTTCTTATTAGTGATCTTGAAGTATTTGATTTACTTAAGAAAGCCTTTATTTGTGTCGTTATATGCTACTAGAATAGTCACATTTGCTTTTGTTTCATATGAACTCCTAGAATAATATTGTTTATTATTTGTACTTAGATCTAATCAACCTTAGATTCTTTTTTAGGGACTACTCACCTTGGCTTTGCTAGGAGTTAGCCTAGACGGAGGAGTCGAGTGTTAGGTGACAGCTACCCGACTCGAGACTTGCCCCCAAGGCCACACCCAGTGGATTGAAGATTTATTCCACGTGATCTAAGGTGTGGATTAGGCGGCAACAGTTATAATAATACATTTTGAATAATATGATTACAAGACATGGCATTAAATCACCATTTTGTCTCTTTCTTTGTACGTGGTCGTGATGGGATGTTTTGATGTACAAGTGTTGGTTATAGGTTACCCAGATCCCCTTGGGTGGATGGTCATGGCATGTCCTTTTAGTCCCCATTCTCAAGGTGCTTGGTTTTATTGCTCCAAACAACTACCCCTTTGGAGGTGGTAACTCCCTTTGATGTTGGGCATTTATGTCCTGGGTAGGTATGCGGGCATTCTAAGGTGAATCTACTAGGATACATGATTTATGGGACCTCTAGCTATTCTCTTTTTATTATTTGCTTTGTAAAAGGTGATTGCACTTTGTAAGGGTTGTTATACCCATGGTTTAGCACACATTGCACACAAGGACCCTCTCTTTCTTAATTATGTACCACACTTGGGCCTTTGGAGGCTATTTTGCACATGATTGTCCAATTGCACCTTTTTAGAGGCAATATTACATGCATAGCACAAATTTTGAGGCATTGGTCACACTCTCTGAGGCACATACGAACTATTTGCACCCACATGGACTCCCTCTCCACTCACCATGTAATGTTCCCATTTTTGGATTCCCTTATTATGCAGTGAGATTCACTTCAGGAGGCTTGAGTCCACCAGGCTAGAGGGGTGAGACTATGACATCAGAGGGATTGGAGGGTTTGGAGGAGTTTTGTGGGGCCCTACTTGGTTTATTTACCTTTATTCATCAACGGGATCATTTCTGCACAAAGTTTCTTTGGTTTCGTTGCATTCCGACGATTTCCGTAATTTTGAGTTATTATGGAGCATATTTTAATTAAATTCACTAAGGAGGTCATTTTGGGCATAATACTTGAAGAAACCCCTTAGTGTAATAGCTCATTGGGATCGAGAGGAAAAGCTCTACAGGATAAGATGATGAAAAGTGACTTTCAGTGGTTGGAGAAGCCACAAGGGTGAATTAATCACTTTTTAGAGGAAAAAGGGTTAATTAATTAATAAAGTGATTATATGAAGAAACATTAAAAGTGAATTAAAAGTCACTTGGAGAGAAAAGGTAAACAGGGGTATAAAAGAGAGATAGGAGCTTCTATTCTCTCATTATGTTGAGTGATATTTTGATGTTTGGCTTCTTAGCAAGAGAGACCATGGTACTTGGGGGTTTTGAGGGTTTTGACCGAATAAACCCTAGAGATCAACAAGGGAGTGAAGATTCTCATGTTCTTGATCCAAGCTTGGCCAAGGAGGTGAAAGATTCCTCCCTCACCATTCTACATCAGTTTAGAACTACTTGAACCATCAATTTGGCAAGGGGGCGCACCAATGAGGGTTTTTTGCAGGTTGGGGCGCACTAGTTGAGGAGAACAGGTTTGATGTGCCTTAAGGAAGCTAGATATTCAGTAGATCTTATTCCAAGAGTGGTTTCTACCACCCTAGCGCCTTTTTGCATCAGTGTATGAGGGTATTCTTCAGCATATTGATTGCTTATTATTCCAGGGCGAAATTACTGAAGGAGGGTGCTATTGTGAAGAGAGATCTTGTGGTTTGGGGTCAGATTTACCATCTACAGCTGGGGTTTCCTACCATATGAGTTTGCCTTCATCAAATCCATAGATTGGTAGCCTTTTCTCGGAGTTTGGAGGTCAGATTCATAGAGGCTGAACTATTATTTGCTTACTACAGCCAGGGAAATCATATAGTGTCAAGGAACAATGTCATTTTGGAGGTCCAGATTTAAGGAAGTGTTTTGGAAGACTTTGGGAGTTGCATACCATTGTTCTATCTTGTCTTTGGATCTACCTATTGTTGATGATTACAGTTGTGTGAGACATCCTCCAGGACATAGACTAAGTGAGTCGACTTGAGAGAGAGACCATGAGTTGGGTGTGTGGTTCCTATTTGAGGTAGAACTGGAACGTAGTGCTACCCCCCTCTGTGCAAAGAGTTGAGATGATACTCCAGATGATTCTCCTGTGTAACACAGTGAGAAAGAAGATCTGTTGAGTTGGACGTGCCTGTGGCTGAGCACAAGTGAACGCGTGGAGAAGCCCATGAGTTGGGTGTATCGTTCTGAGACAAAAATGAAACAATGTATTAGCCTCCTCTGTGCAGAGAGTTGAGATGATGTGATACTCTAGATGATTCTCCTGTGTAACGCAGTGGGAAAAAGGATCTATTGAGTTGGATGTGCCTGTGGCTGAGCACAGGTGAACATGATCCTAGTGGTTGAGCACTAGTGAGTGTGGTTCTCCTGTGAGATGCAGTGAAATAGACATGTGGACATCCCTGTGGCTGAGCAAAAATGGATGTGCCCCTAATGGTTGAGCACTAGTGGGTGTATGAGATCCCTTGCTATATTGTACAAGAGTCAGACTTACCTGTAACCCTATTTGTGATGTAAAGGGTATAGGTAGGCCCCATCATAAAGTGAAAGATAATTAATATGGTAATTATTAATTATATTGTGAGTTATTGAGGTCGGCCCTGCTGTGCCAATAGTCACTATTGTTGATAGATTCAGTCTAATATAAGTAAAGGTAAATTCCCCATTGAGGAATCATATCACAAGTGTGAGTTTGGAAATTTCAGCAAGTACTTACTTCTAGGGAAAAGTGCGCACCTCCTTTGGGCGCTAGTCTTCTAGGGTTTGTGAACACCCTTTCGTGTGCTAGTCTTTTATGGTGGTGGAGGTCTTTCTCTTGAAGAATATAGAAAAGGATTGGCTAGGTTTTCTTCCCTTGTTGAAAATGGTTTCCCAGGATACTTCTTGTGCATGGTGTTTCTTCTTGTGATCTTGGTTGTTGCAACAAATTGTTTATGGTTTAAGTAAAATGCTAAAAATGGAATGAACTTCATGCTTAAACCTAGCTTATTGAAAATTCAACATGGTATCAGAGCATAGGTCTTGAAGAACCCATTGCACAAGCAAATTTCAGTCATCCTCTCTCTTCTGCAAAACAATAGGACCCTCCTAGGGTTTCCAGAAAATCCGTACGACCTACCTTTCTGAGGAGTTCCATCACTTGCCACTTGGATGTTGGGGGTAAAAAGTGTATAGGAGTGTACGACCTCCTCCAACACACCTCCAGCAAGCTTCAGATTGCATTTCCGAGCATTTTGACTTTTTGGCCCTAGGGTTTATAGGGTTTCGCTAATTTCTATAGAAATTTTCAAAATTAGGGTTTCTGCAACTCCTTGAAGGACCTCTTCAGTTCACCAATGTTCTCCTATCTTTCAAAGGCTTATTGTTGGCAGTCATAAGTCCAACAAAACCTAAAAGTGCTAGCCTAGCCTAGTCGTGCCTAGTTGACAAAGGTTTGTGAAGAATCTAAAAATATGATGAACAAAATCATGATGGAAGACAAGCTTGGTGGATCACGCAAACCCAGTTCCTGGAACCCAAGAATTCAAGGAGATGAAGACATCAACATCTCAGCACTCTCAGGTATGGTCCCTACCAATGATAATACTCAGTTAATTGACAGTGGTGTCTCCAAGCACAAGACCGGTTTTAGAGATCACCTAACAAATTTTGTCGAGAAAGAGACACATCTACATGTTGTCCTTGGAGACGATGCTAGATATAATGTAAAAGGGGTTGGAACTTCTACCTTTCAACTAGATTCAGATATGCAGCCGCAACTAAGAGAAATACTATATGTACCTGGAATGAAGAGGAACCTTGCCTCCATTTCTACCTTGGAAAACAAAGGCTACAAGGTTACCTTTTTAGAAGGAAGAGTCCTTGCATGGCACAAAGATTCACATATAAATTCTGCCAAGGTAATTGGTGTTCGAGAAAATAGCTTGTACAAATTTACCATCAGACCAGTCCAGGCCCTATTACATGACACTATCAACTTGAGTGAGCTATGGCATAGAAGACTTGCTCACATTCATTATAGAGCTCTCCCAGCTCTAATAAAAATGGTAACAGGTCTTCCAGAGATACAGACTCAGCGTAAAGGTGTTTGCAAAGGTTGTGCTCTTGGCAAGAATGTTAAAGGATCCTTCTTGAGCAGTGACAATAGATCCAAGAAAATCTTGGAGTTGATACATTCAGATGTGTGTGGGCCAATGATTGTTGCATCTCTGAATGGGTACTTGTACTATGTACTCTGCATAGATGATCACTCCCGGAATACTTGGATTTACTTCCTGAAGAGCAAGGATGGAGTCCTTGTAAATTTTCAAAAATTCAAAGCTCAGGTTGAGAACCAGACCAGAAGAAAGATCAAGGTACTAAGATCAGACAATGGAGGAGAATACACCTCCAAAGATTTCAGCAATTTTTGTATTGAAGCAAGGAGCAAGAGGGAGTTAACAGTTCCTTACAACCCTCAGCAAAATGGGGTTGCAGAGAGGAAAAACAGAACTATCATCGAGGCAACCAAAGCAATGATTCATGATCAGAGTCTACCTATGACTCTATAGGCAGAAACATGCATGACAACAATATGTTCAGAACAGGAGACCTCATCAGATCTTGAAGAACATTACTCCAGAAGAAGCCTTAACCGGAGTGAAGCCTGAGATTGGACACTTCAGGATATTTGGGTGCCCAGTATATTTTCATGTACCCAAAGAGGAGATCCAAGCTAGACCCTTCAGGAATAAAGGGCACATTTGTAGGATACAGTGAATCCTCAAAAGCATATCGGATCTACATTCCTGGTCAAAGACAGATTGAAATAAGCAGAGATGTTACTTTTGAAGAAGAGATAGCTTTCCAAAGATCCAGAGAATCTCAAATGGAAATTGATAGTGAGACAATGCTTTCTCCCCCTTCAACAGTTCAGAGGGAGACAGACATTATTCCAATTAATCTAGTTTCTCCAGTTGATCCAGTTGTTCTAGCCGTTCCAGTTGCTCCAATTGACATGCCCAGAGATATTACAGTAGGACATAAAAGGCTTGCTTGGGCCAGACAAACTCTACAGGAAGCAGAGGGACATACAGCCCCTCAAGGGACAACCAGAGAGAGCAAGAGACCAAAGAGATTCTCAAGCGATCTGTTAGTCATGAGCCACATCATTGACACCGAGCCTTCTTGTCATGGAGAAGCTTCAAGTGAACAAGTATGGCAAGATGCCATGACAAAAGAATATCAGTCTATATTGAAAAATGATGTATGGGATATTGTTCCAAGACCAGAGGGAAAGTATGTAGTGACTTCCAAATGGATTTATAAAATCAAACATGCAGCTGATGGAAGCATTGAGAAATACAAAGCGAGATTTGTAGCTAGAGGGTTCTTGCAAGTAGAGGGAGTTGACTATGATGAGACATTTGCTCCAGTAGCCCAATACACTTCCATCCATTCTATTATTGCAGTAGTTGCTTCCATGGGTTGGAAGCTACATTAGATGGATGTAAAGACAGCCTTTCTCAACGGAGAAATTGAGGAAGAAGTTTATATCGAGCAGCTAGAAGGATTCATTATACACTACGAAAAATCTCATGTGTGCAAGTTGAAGAAAGCCCTGTATGGACTAAAGCAAGCACCACGTGCTTGGTACGAGAAAATGAATGGATTCCCAATGAGTTTGGGCTTCAACAAGAGTGTTGATGATCCAAACCTATAGTATCACATTGATGGCAATGAGTGCTTGATCTTATATGTGGACGACCTTTTCCTCACCGGTTCAGAGAGACTCATTGTTGAATGCAAACAAGCATTGACTGCTAAATTTGAGATGAAGGATTTAGGCTTGATGGATTACTTCTTGGGACTAGAAGTATGGCAGAGGACAGACGAGATTTTCCTAAGTCAAGGAAAATATACTGTGGAGATATTGAAAAAGTTTGGTATGACAGAATGCAAATCCATGCCTACACCAATGGTGATGGATTTGAAGAAGATGAGTGATGTTGATTCAGGAGAGATTGATCCACACTTGTACAGACAATTGATTGTATCACTGATGTATCTGGTTAACACCAAACCGGATATATGCTATGCAGTGAATGTGATTAGCCAGTTCATGAGCCAACCGAGACAGACTCACTGGATAGCAGCAAAACATGTATTGAGATACCTATGAAGCACAGTTGGTTATGGCCTAAGATATGCCTCCAGTGTAGATTTGAGCCTGCAAGGATATGCGGATGCAAATTGGGCAGGGAGCACAGTGGACCAGAAGAGCACCTCTGGTTGTTACTTTACTTTGGTGTCTTCCATGGTTTCCTAGTGTAGCAGGAAACAAAGCTCTGTGGCATTGAGTACCGCAGAGGCAGAGTACATTGCATTGAGTGTAGCAGTCCGCGAAGCAGTGTGGCTTTGCAAACTTCTGATTGATTTATTCGATCATGAGATGGATCCTACTACTATTCATTGTGATAACTAGAGCTGTGTGAAGCTCTCTGAGAACCCTGTGTTTCATGATAGATCGAAATACATCGAGATAAAATATCACTATATCAGATACATGGTGCAAAGGAAGACAGTACACGTGCAATACCTTCCTACCCATGAGCAGATTGCAGACATCTTCACCAAACCGCTTTCCAAGATGAAGTTCAAGTACTTCCGTGAGAGACTTGGCCTGGTGGAGAATGCCTCCCTAGCTGAGAGGGAATGTTGATGATTACAACTGCGTGAGACATCCTCCAAGACACAAACTGAGTGAGTCGACCTGAGAGAGAGCCCATGAGCTAGGTGTGCCCATGAGATGGGTGTGTGGTTCCTATCTGAGACAGAACTGGAACGTAGTGCTAGCCTCCTCTGTGTAGAGAGTTGAGATGATACCCCGGATGATTCTCCTGTGTAACACAGTGAGAAAGAAGATCTGTTGAGTTGGACGTGCCTGTGGCTAAGCACATGTGAACGTGTGGAGAATCCCATGAGTTGGGTGTATCGTTCTGAGACAAAGATGAAACGATGTATTAGCCTCCTCTGTGCAGAGAGTTGAGATGATGTGATACTCCAGATGATTCTCCTGTGTAACGCGGTGAGAAAGAATATATGTTGAGTTGGGCATGCATGTGGCCGAGCATAGGTGAACGTGATCCTAGTGGTTGAGCACTAGTGAGTGTGGTTCTCTTGTGAGACGCAGTGAGATAGAGATGTGGACATCCCTGTGGCTGAGCATAGATGGATGTGCCCCTAGTGGCTGATCACTAGTGGGTGTATGAGATCCATTGCTACATTGTACAAGAGTTAGACTTACCTGTAACCCTATTTGTGATGTAAAGGGTACAAGTCGGCCCCACCATAAAGTGAAAGATAATTAATATGGTAATTATTAATTATATTATGAGTTATTGAGGTCGGCCCTGCTGTGCCAATAGACACTATTGTTGATAGGTTCAGTCTAATATAAGTAAAGGTAAATTCTCCATTGAGGAATCATATCACAAGTGTGAGTTTGGAAATTTCAGCAAGTACTTACGTCTTGGGAAAAGTGCGCACCTCTCTTGGGCGCTAGTCTTCTATGGTTTGTGAACACCCTTTTGTGTGCTAGTCTTTTATGGTGGTGGAGGTCTTTCTCTTGAAGAATATAGCAAAGGATTGGTTGGGTTTTCTTCCCTTGTTAAGAAGGGTTTCCCAGGATACTTCTTGTGCATGGTGTTTCTTCTCGTGATCCTGGTTGCTGCAACAAATTGTTTATGGTTTAAGTAAAATGCTAAAAATGGAATGAACTTCATGCTTAAACCTAGCTTATTGAAAATTCAACCCCTACAGCCATAGAACCAATCTGATATATGTATTTCCAGATCTGAATATTTCATGTATGGAGCTGCTTATTTAATAAATAAAGGTCAGATCTGATTTGTGACTATATTCTTGTATTTCCTTTATGGGTTCTTGTTGAATCTTTGTTATTGTCATATACAATCATTGGCTGCAAAAACAAGCAAAATCAGATCATAAACTCAATAAAAACATTATGCATGCCAACTGTTTGGCAAAATGCCACAAAGAGACAAGTTGCTATAAACATAACAGCAAGCTAAATAACTAAACAACAGATATCCAGGGAGTTATAAGGGGTTGGAACCCATCCCATTGACCTTCTAAACACATCTATAACCCATTCTGAAGTTGGGACATCAAGAGGAAGGCCTTTGGCTCAGGAAATAGATCCTACCATCAAAGTGTTTGACGGAAGTTCTCAACCACATAAGTCCGATTTTTATATCAGATTTGGTTGGGAACATTACAGTGGTATCAAAGCAAAAGTCCTTCGCCATCCTGTGATAAACATTGATGATCTAGAGGAGAAATGTAATTTGCAGAGGAGATCATATATTGTGAGTGAGACATTCAGGGCTCAAGTAATATTCCAACAGTTTGTATCCATCAAAAATCCTAGTTGGAGCAAAGATGAGGTTGCATTATGGGCCAAGAAGATGGAAGAAGTCAATTATTGGAGCAGCATAGCAAAGGAAAACAATGCCAAAGCAGTCAAGGAGGCAGATACATCACCACATGCTAGCAGGGAACTTTGCTACAGTTGCAAAGAACCTTGGGAGCAGGATCACAGATGTAGGGGTAATGGGAGAGTGCATTACATTGAGGTGCACTATGATAGTGGTGAGAAGGATGTGTATGAGGATGTGGCCTTGGATGCCTCATTAGAGCAGTCCCAGGACTCCTGCGCATTTGATGGACAAAGTGATGACCAGGTTGTAGATAGTATTTGCATCTAGGCATGATGAGATTTAGAGATTAGATGACCCACCTTTGGGAGATGACATGACTTCTAGGGAACCTTGCATTGGTGAGGAGGAGCTTCCTATGGAGTTGAGTGTGGCACATTCCTTACCTTCTCAGACACTTATGATAGACATGACACAGGAGGATATCAGTGGCATTCTGGATGTGGTAGAGGAGCTTTGTGTAGTATTTGAAAACAAGGAACACATGGATCTGCAGACCTAGGAGGAGAGGCATGACTTGGAGCCAGTTGACTATATACATACCTATCAAAATGGGGAGAGTGAGTCACTTCTATTGGGTAGTCCACTGATAGATCAGGTTGGGGAGATCGACAAATTGATGGGGTACTTACTTCCAGGACCAGTCTACAGTGACGAGGATACTTTCCTTGTTGGTCGAGATGACCATGTCACATGTATGGAGTCTGGACACATCTGTATAGGATCTAGGTGCAAATGACATTAGTAGAGTGAGTGCACAGGAGGATACAACTGCACATACAGGATACAATGTGATTCAGATGGAGGTAGCAGTTGGTGATGGTGTACAATGGCATACAGGAGGACTCAGTAGCACAGAGGACAATGGGCAGTGCAGTGCCTTATCTCTTGAGGAGTGTGTTGATGGGGATTCCATTGTTGACATTAGCAGTGGGGGTCATGAGGTAGCACCTCAGCAGGATATTGATCAGGAGTCAAGGCATTTGACAGGATAGTTGAGAGTCTGAGAGGACATGATCATGACATCCATTAGACACATTGATGAAACACACGCATTGGTGGCAGAGTATTGATGGAGGGCCTCTATGGCACATGATAGTTCGAATGGGGAGTTTTCCCTTGATGATTTCTAGACACTCAGGGAGAGAGTGACTGTGATGAGGACCGACTACCAGCAGCTACCGATGGATAGAGATTACCTCTTGGAGGTTTGCGAGATGTATCATAGTGCACTGAGGGAGAAGGAGACTGAGGTGGACCGACTTCACTCATGAGTTGGTAAGCACATGAGGATTCTTGGAAGGCGCACAGACAACCCTTCCAGAATCAGAGTATAGATTAGAGGATCTCCTTGAGGAGACTAATCAGGGACCCACTACATCTATCTCAACAAAGAGTCAGATGTTTACTTCAGCTACTTCGCCAGAGGAGGTTAGTGGTTTGGTAGAGGAGCACCAGATGATGGAGGAGCGTGAGGAGTACCTAGGATCACTGATGCTTATGGAGAGATGTGATCAGGATACGCAGGAGGACGTTCATGTGCCACAAGGACCACCATTCATGAGGGGTTCTGCGATAGTTGGTCCTACACATACACAAGGGTATTCCTAGAGGGCTTCCGTCAGTTATCAATATGGCACAGCAGCAGTTAGTGTGGATTGGAAGTGGTGGACTTCCAAATTTGCCATGGGATCTAGGGATCCAATTGGTCGACAGTTTGCTTCACCTTATGATGGTCCAGGTTGCACCAGCGAGTGACAAACTTCACTCTTGGATTGTCTTGAGAGGGCTTGCTGGGATTCATTCTTTATGGCAAGACAAATTCTCACTTTTGATACTCGGGATCGAGTATGGCAGTGGATTTGCAAACTTTGGTTCCACAGGGATACCTTTACAGGTTCGGCTTCTTGATAGTGGGCCCAATCCTTACAGGTATTTTAGCATGAGGATCCAAGAGTGAGGGAAGACAATCATGACCAGAGTGGTGCAGCGTCAGCATGATGGTCCCTTTTTGAGATTAGTGTGGGACCCTAGGATTGCAAGGCTGGGCGTTTCATTGACTGATGGAGGCGAGTGGATCCTTGCAGGGGGAAACCATTATGATTTTCCATTGAGCTTCAGTTTTGAGGGGAGCGCATGTCACTTTTTCGTGATTCGTTGAGGTCTTGTAGCACTTCACTGTGGCGGCAACACATTCAGTCGGAGGAGGGCATGTGGGGTTTGATATGGTCATGGAGGTCAAAATCATTTTCTATGGAGGTCGAGTGTTACTTTCAGGAGTTTTTTCGTGAGGTGTGTGAGATGGACTCTCTAGTAGAGCAACTCATGGAGGGGTTGAATGAATTTTTGCAGTACCATGTTGCTCTACCCTTCAATAGCATTCAAAAGAAGACCTTATATGTGAGTTCATCTCGAACAGTGAGCTGAGAGGAGGATGCTTCACATCTTCCAGGGTGGTTTGGGACCTAGGTATCATGTTTAGTATCAATTGGGTCCAGTTGGCAGAGTGTCAGAGTTTGATGGAGTTACTAGAGGGCAAGCAATCTTTCAGAAGAGAGGACTGTAATGTTCCCATTTTTGGATTCCCTTATTATGCAGTGAGATTCACTTCAGCAGGCTTGAGTCCACCAGGCCAGAGGGGTGAGACTATGACATCAGAGAGATTGGAGGGTTTGGAGGAGTTTTGTGGTGCCCAACTTGGTTTATTTACCTTTATTCATCATCGGGATCATTTCTGCACAACTTATCTTTGGTTCCGTTGCATTACGATGACTTCCGTAATTTTGAGTTATTATGGAGCATATTTTAATTAAATTCACCAAGGAGGTCATTTTGGGAATAATACTTGAAGAAACCCCTTAGTGTAATAGCTCATTGGGATCGGGAGGAAAATCTCTACAGGATAAGATGATGAAAAGTGACTTTTAGTGGTCGAAGAAGCCATAAGGGCGAATTAATCGCTTTTTAGAGGAAAAAAAGTTAATTAATTAATAGAGTGATTATATGAAGAAATATTAAAAGTGAATTAAAAGTTACTTGGAGAGAAAAGGGGTATAAAACAGAGATAGGGGCTTCTTAGCTAGAGAGCCCATGGTACTTGGGGCCTTTGACTGAATAAACCCTAAAGATCAACAAGGGAGTGAAAGATTCTCTTGTTCTTGATCCAAGCTTTGCCAAGGAAGTGAAAGATTCCTCCTTCACCATTCTACATAAGTTCAAAACTACTTCATCCATCAGTTTGGCAAGGGAACGTACCAGTGAGGGTTTTCTGCAAGTTGGGGTGCACCAGTTGAGGAGAACAGGTTTGATGTGCCTTAAGGAGGCTAGATCTTCAGTAGTTCTTATTCCAAGAGTGGTTGCTACCACCCTAGTGCCTTTTTGCATCAGTGTATGAGTGTATTCTTTAGCGTATTGATTGGTTATTTTTCCAAGGCGAAATCACTGAAGGAGGGTGCTATTGTGAAGAGAGATCTTGTGGTTTGAACTTTGGGGTCAGATTTATCATCTACAACTAGGTTTCCTACCATATGATTTAGCCTTCATTAGATCCATAGATTGGTAGCCTTTTCTCAGAGTTTGGAGGTCAGATTCATAGAGGCCGAATTATTATTGGCTTACTACAGCCAGTGGGGCGTAACTTCAAGCCAAGGAGATCATATAGTGTCAAGGAACACTGTCGTTTTGGAGGTCCAGATTTAAGGAAGTGTTTTGGAAGACTTTGGGAGCTGTATACGATTGTTCTATCTTGTCTTTAGAGCTACCTACTGCCATAGAACCAATCTGATATATGTATTTCCAGATTTGAATATTTCATGTATGGAATTGCTTATTGAATAAATAACGGCCAGATCCGATTTGTGGCTATATTTTTGTATTTTCTTTATGGGTTCTTGTTGAATCTTTGTTATTGTCATATCTATTTGTCATATGCAATCATTGGCTGCAAAAAAAAGCAAAATCAGATCATAAACTCAGTAAAACCATTCTGCCTGCCAATTGTTTGGCAAAATGCCACAAAGAGACAAGCTGCCATAAACATAACAGCAAGCTAAATAACCGAACAGAAGATATCCAGGGAGTTATAAGGGGTTGGAACCCATCCCATTGACCTTCTAAACACATCTATAACCCATTCTGAAGTTGGGACATCAAAAGGAAGGCATTTGGCTAGGAAATAGATCCTACCGTCAAAGTGTTTGACGGAAGTTCTCAACCACATAAGTCTGATTTTTATATCAGATCTGGTTGGGAACATTACAGGCCATGTGTCAAATGCTGGAAGGTCCCCCTCTTTTTGTACCTTTTTCAGGCCTTTTTCTAACTAAAGGAGGGCCAACCTCTCTTGTGGCTACTTTATGACAGTTGTGGGGCTTTTTGGAGCATGATTTGATGATGTGTAGGTCACTTAAGTGACTTGGCACTTGACTTGGGTTACTTTGGCCCTAACCTTGTGATGTGGATGCACTTTATTATTACCTTTTGATTACTATTGCAGAAATTTGAAGGTGTCCAATTTAGGGCCCTTTTTGGGGGTTTGGGGTTAGGCCACCCCTAAATTTGAGGTAGATGTTGAAGAAGTAATGGCCAAGGAATATTCCTTACCATGTTCTGATGTCCCCCATGTTGATATTATGGTAGTTGCGGGAGGTGTTAAACCTCCACGTGTAACCCTGACAAGACTAGAATATTCCTGGAAGCAAGAAAAAACCCTAAAGCATTGGACATAACCCTAGAAGACAAGTCGGCTAAAGAAAATAATTAATATTGAGTTTTTAGCCTCCAGAAAGAGAAGTCGTCCCAAACATCTAAGAAAGAGTAGTATAAATACAGGATGCCATAGTTCATTTGGACACACACAGCTCGCAACTGCAAAAATTTAGTAAGTGCGCAAGTTTGGAGAGTAACTGTAGCTGCAGCTACTGCAACTTGTATTTTCGGTTTTAGGCTTCGACTTTCTCTAGGTTATGGTTTGGACTTTCTGCTTGGTATGCTAGCTCTAGAGAGTGGTATGCTACCTTGGTTGGCCACTGGTTCTAGGGTTTGCTTCCGAAATTATTCTCTCTGTCAAGGTTAAGGTGCTCGAGGGTGGCTTTGACCTATGGTTGGGTGACAATATTGCTATATTGTCTATGGTGAAATGAGCACACCTATTTTTCTAACAGGTTATGGGCCCACACTATCTTCAAACAGTCTAACTACTGGAAGATAGATTGGGAGGATTTGCTCAGTTACAGTTGCAATCAAAGTTTTGTTGCAACAATGAAACCCTAACCCTCTTGTTAAGGCAGCTTAAGTGAAGAGCTTGACCTAATTCCCGGATAGCCTAGTGTGCCCTAGCCTAGCACATTTCCTGATACTCTCAACGAGTCAAGACGTCAAGTTTGAGTTTTTGGTCAAAATCAAAGGTTGACCAAGTCAAAGCAGTCATGACTTACTCTATGAAGTTAGAAAACAAGTTAGAAGGGGCTTCTAACTTCAGAGCATGGAAGACAAGGATTGACCTCATCCTTGCCAAGAATAAAGTGTTGGATATTGTGAAAGGAAAGATCATGGAACCACAGTTTGAAGAAGGAAAAGAGAAGGAACCTCAGAACGTTGCAGTTATGCAAAGGTTTAAGGACAATGACATCAATGCTATGAGTATCATAGTGGACTCTGTAAAAGACCACTTGATACCCTACATCTCTCATCTTGACTCATCTAAGAAGATGTACGATGCCCTAACTAATCTCTTCTCAGTCAAAAACTTTGGACAAGTAATGAGTTTGAAGAATGAGCTCCGTGACATGAAAATGAATGATGATGAAAGCACAACATCATACTTTGTAAGAATCTCTCAGTTAAGAGATCAACTACAAGCTATTGAAGAAATCATTTCAGAAATGGAACTGGTAAATATAGTACTCAATGGCCTTCCCAAGACATGGGATGCATTTGCCGCAAGCATGAACACAAGAAATGAGTATCCCACATTTGAAGAACTTTGTCTTGCTGTGCACAAGAAGAATCAAGTGTTAACGCAAAAGAGAAATCCCAAAATAAATACGAAGATCAAGCCTTCACAGCAAAGTTCAAGAATTTCAGGAATAAGAAGAAGTTTGGCTTGAGGAAGAAACCAAATCAAGAAAAGGATATGTCAAAGATACAATGCTTTAACTATCGAAAATATGGTCACTACAGGAACCACTATCCTAAGTTAAAGAAAAGGAAGGAAACAGACAAAGCATCGGTTTCTGAAGAAAGGGAACCCTCAAAGAAGGCCAAGCAAGATAAAACAAACCTCTTCTTCTAAGTCAAGGTAACAATATTCTTCAAAGTTCTTGTACATACCATGTTTACATAGTTCCTGTACATATCATGTATATCTGTTTCTTAGAAGATAAGATGTTCAAGGGAAACAATACCTATGGAAGAATAAAAAGATAAGGATTGCTATCACAATGACTACAATCAAGCAATATACATGAAAAGATGAAGTAAGTTGACAATCTTTGGTAACAATTCCTGTGGAAGCTATTATATAAGTAACAACTGTCAGATAAGCCGAAATCAAAATCAAATCTGAAGAGACCCAAAAGAAGTCAAAACATAAAGAAGTCAGCAATCAAGAGGAAATTAGAAAAAGACTAGTGACACTTTGCAAAAGGAAATAAGGATGCAGACAGAAGCGTGGACTCTCTTAGACGAAAGGAGTTGATTACGAAATTCCAAAAGAAGAGCATCCATTCATGTATGAAGCACGGATTAGGAGGGAGCTAATCCTAAATGATATGATCCATTGAGGATTATGAAGTATTTGTCCATATTCCCATTGAAAGTAGCAGCCATGATAAGCAGCACGTGTTCAGAAGAAGTCTTCTTCGGAAAAAAAGCCTTAAAGTATCATTGGTTGTCCATCTACATTCATGATCCTATGATGAAAGGAAGAAGTTGGAATCTTCAGGGCAAGGAACCTATAGAAGACTCCATGGACCCAAGAGCTAACGAGAAACATGAGGAAGAACATGAAGATTCCAAGAAAGAAAGAAAACCAGTTATTATACCGAGAATCACAAGATTACCAACTTGATTTGAACCCACTAGAAGCAATCAAGCAGAAGAAATGGAAGTTATGATGAGAACAGTATATGTAAGAAATTGTGAAAAAGAGTTATGAATGGAAGCATTGCGAGATTCAGAACTAGAGGTTCTTCCAGAAGGAGGAGAAGACTATTATATCTCTTGCAGTATCCATGGATTGAAGATTACATCAGTTAGTTGTAAAAGACAGTGCTTCCCAATAGAGCATTTGAGGAAGAAGCTTATGTAGAGAAATTTCAAGGTTTTGAGGTATACCAGAAAGAGACCCATGTATGCAAATGGTAGAAGACCTTGTATGGATTCAAGCAACTTGATGCAAAGTATCTCATATAAAGCAGAAGCGTGATGAAAACCTTCTATGACAGAAATAGTGTATCAGAATGGTTACTCAGAAGTCCGGGATGATGGATTGTTAATCCACAGCAAACTCTCATGATGACAGAAGAAGTGCTAATTGGATATGTTTCAGTTTGAGACTTGCCACAATGTCATGAGCAAATAGTAAACAAAAGTGTTGAATTCGACCATAATATATTGTAATGATCGGAGCTATGCGAAGCCTTCAGAAAAAACCAATGTTCCATGACAAGACTGAAGTACATTAAGATCAAGCATTATATTCTCTGTGATAAAGTCCAGAAGAAAGAAGTGTTTCTCCAGTATATCTCCACCAACGAGCAAATAGCAGATATTTTGATAAAGCCTCTGTTCAAAATGAAAAGTTTGTTTGGACAGTCATTCCCTAGGGAAGACTCATTCTCTCCAGGTTGCACTATGATTAGTGTCGAAGGAATGGCCCAATTATGTGAATGGTCAAGGTTCAGCAATTAGGGACAAGCATTCCCTAGGGAAGACTCATTCTCTCCAGGTTGCACTATGATTAGTGCCGGAGGAATGGCCCAATTAGGTGAATGGTCCAAGCTCAAAAATTAGGGACAGTTATTCTTCTATGCTTAAGAAGAATAGTCTGGATAGCCCATGGTTGATGTTTAAATTTTTTATGGAAGATGCTCTTCCAGATCTCACAGATGTGAGTGGAAGAAAGACCCAGATGACTCGGTTTATATCATGATATTGTTTTATGCAGGTTGATATCAGATGATATGAATGTTGTGGAGACTGTATGTCTCTGGACAGTAGTTGTTTGCTACTGTGGTGGATGAGTTCCACTTGTTGTGACTATGTCACTGGTTAGTAGTCGTGTGCTACTTGGTGTGGTTGTGTACCACTGTATAGTAGTTGTATACTACTATGAATAGACACAGTCGTGTTCTATTGGATGGCATTGTTTTGATTGCCATGGAGACTATCACTAGTGTTGGAGATGATTTCCAGCTACATGGATAGTTAGTGTGCTTGTGGACAGACATTCTCCAGATAGAGAATGGTCTAGGCAGGACTGATTATTGATGGACATACATTCCTCCTATGGAAAATGGTCCAGGACAGTCATTCTTCTAGGGCGTTTGTCTGGATTAGAAGAATAGTCCTTGTAGCCCATGACGAGGCTTCCAGCATCTAATTGGAACAATTATTCTTCTAGGACATATGTCCAGATGAGAAGAATGATTATTATATCACTCTCTAGAGTGAGTGACTTATTCAACATCATGCCTGATTACTCCGCTGGAGTATGGCTTCGAGAGATGATGTAGTTGATGCTATCAGATGATACTGATAGTGATGATGGTGCTCGTGATTTGATCATGAGATAGCCTGTGTGGCGATGATGATGCTACCAGTTGAATGGTATGTTTGTGCTCAAGACCATTACCTTTAATACCTCCCTAGCTAGGAGGGAGTGTTGATATTATGGTAGCTACGGGAGATATTAAACCTCCACGTGTAACCCTGACAAAACTAGAATATTCCGGAAAGCACGAAGAAACCCTAAAGCATTGGACATAGCCCTAGAAGACAAGTTGGCCCAAGAAAATAATTAATATTGATTTTTTAGCCTCCGTAATGAGAAGTTGTCCCGGACAGCTAAGAAAGAGCAGTATAAATACAGGATGCTAGAGCTCATTTGGACACACACAGCTCGCAACTACAGAAATTTAGTAAGTGCAAAAGTTTGGAGAGTAGCTGCAGTTGCAGCTACTGCAACTTGTATTTTCAGTTTTAGGCTTGGGCTTTCTCTTGGTTATGGTTTGGACTTTCTGCTTGGTATGCTAGCTCTAGAGAGTGGTACACTACCTTGGTTGGCTATTGGGTCTAGGTTTTGCTTCCGGAATTATTCTCTGTCAAGGTTAAGGTGCTCACGGGTGGCTTCGGCCTATGGTTGGGTGACAATATTGCTATATTGTCTATGGTGAAACGAGCACACCTATTCTTCTAACACCCCAAACCTTTTTCAAGTGGAACGTTGTACTAAAAAATCCAAATCAACCCTCTTAGAAGCTTGATGTCATTTTTGTTAATGGGGGTTTTATGGCCCATTTTTTGACTTGGAGGGTCACTCCCACGCTTCATGGAGGTGCCTTGACCTTAGCTATGGACATGGTCAAGCTTTGGATTCATATTTCAAGGAATTATGGACATTACTTGAGCATTTTTGGAGCATATTTTATTGAATTCGTCCCCTTCTATAAGGGTTTTCACAATGTAAAGCATCATTTAATTGTATTTTTTACTTTGTCTCTAGTTTGTGTGGATGGCAAGTCATTTTATTTTATTCCTTAGACTAATTTTGGGGAATAAAGAGTGAATAGGAAGTGAGAGCCTCACCTATAAATGAAGGCACTCCTCTCACTCATTTGTTGTTGTGAATTGTTGGATATTAATCTTGGAGCCATTTAATAGAAGATCTTTACTTGGTGTTAATTCCTAGATGCTCTGTCTTTCTAGGTTATTCTTTTTTGCATATTTTTTAAAGACTATTGTGAATGCTAAAGATTCTACATAAACTAGCAAGATCGATCCATTGAGGAGTTATCAACTATGTGGAGTGTTGTCGTCCTTATACACACTTGCAAACGTGAACTTGAGTTCGGCTCACTTAGTGTGTCCTTGGAGGCACAATGCCTAGGTTCACAGCCCACGCTGTCACTTTGACCGGAACCTCTTCCGTCTAGGCTTACTCCTAGGGAAGCCAAAGGGGGTAGACCTTAGTTACTAGATGAATTAAGTTAGATTCTAGGAGTTAATTTTAATTTCTTAAGGTTAGAGGGGATTATAATCCTACGATGCTAAGGCAGCCATGCAATATGCAAGGGTTAGCAGGACAAGCAAGTCCTTTCCCTATGTCAACTAAGACTAGTGCCTAGAAATTGGGCAAGGGGTCAACTATGTTTCAAGGGTTGTTTATTACAAAAGAATTACAAGTTACAAATTTACAAAAGAATAAATTAATCCAAAACACAATTACTTACATGAAAGAATTACTCACTCAAAGAATAACATGTACATTCATTTACAAGCTATACAAGAGAATGATATATCACAATTACAATCTAACCAAATATGTTTAATGTGTGCAGGAAAAAGAAGACTTGAGCATTCACTACATCATCATTCACACTAGATCATCAACATATCACTTCATCAACAAGATTATCAAGATTAAGCACAATTACTATGAAGGAAAGAAGACAATCTACACTCTTCGCTATCAAACCCCCCAAGTATTATAGATGTGGTCAAGGGTTTAGATAGTTAGGTTTTTCTTGAGGATTTTAAGTTTATTTGGCTTTCACCAAAGCCTCCTCCTCCTGTGGACAAATAACTGTCGGGTGCTCAAGATAGTAAGGCAACGAGGCCCACCCTAGCTTCCACGGTCAGCCCTGACAGTAAAAGTACTTCCCGGAAAGGACACCCACCTGGAACGCCACGGGACAGTCCCCTGCCACTACCCTCCGTCGTTTTCCTCAAACCCGTTTTAGATGGTGGAGATGGTGGTCTAAGGTACACTAAAATAGTCTATTAAGTATATATATCAATTAGGTAGACTTTTAGGTGATTATTAGAGTGTTTTGAGAGTTTTAAGTTACTTAAAAAGTGCCAAATAATGAGATGGCCGAAACTGAAAGTGCTCAGAAATGTGTTGTTAAAGCTTAAACCATTAAGTGAATCAACACATAAGAAAGAAATGAGATACAAGGCTTAAAAAGATAGATACATTTAGATCACATGCACATCATGTTATTTGATTTGATACCATGAATCAATGGCAAGAACAGCTTGCCTTATGAGATGAGAAGAAAGAAAATTTAATGTGTTTGCTAAGTTACACCATTCAAGAGAGCTCAAGCCCAAGACGTGGCTATTAAGAGATATTAAAACATAAACACAATAGCCATTTATTAGTTAAGCATCACAATAGATATTAAGCATATGATCAAGATATGTGCTTAAGAAGATTAAGAGCTTGAATGAGAAATAGACAATGAACTAAGCAAGAACAAGATAGATATTAAGTGTGCTGCCCAATGGGCTTAAGATGTGAGATCTGATCTAAAGCATAAACATTAAGAGCATTAAACAACTTAGATCAACCACATAGCATGAGAAAAAGAAAGGTTAAACACTTATCCTTACCTCTTTGGGGGTTTCTCACCCAACTAGGTAGGTTCTTAAGTTATCTTGTCTTAGTTATTAGAGTTTTCTTTCTTAGATTTTATTATGAAGACTTAGCAAAGATGAGACAGCAAGAGAATGAACAAAATAGCAAATTAAAAAGCAAGCTAGATCTACAAGCAATCAACACTACCCACGTGGGGTTGAGAAGGTGCCCTCACCTTCTAAACCACACGGCCAAACTAGGAAAAACTCAACACAAAAGGAAAAACAAGCTAGATCTACCCACGTCCTAGTCTACCCAAGGCTTGAAGAAGAGGGGAGGCCGTACCACTTCCCCTCTTACACTTCAAGCAA
>JZKD02S2005245.1:222227-233800 GCA_000966675.3 Picea glauca
GGACTAACCCATGGCTAAAGTTGTTCGACCGAGCTGAAACTTGGTCCAAGGATGTAGGAGGTGCTATTCCATTTCTTTTGAGCACAAATACCCCTATCAAAAGTCCAAGAATCCAATTTTTACAATATTTTTTCAAAAATAATTAAACCTCCAAACTTATGAAATTTAATTAAAAATTAATTAATTAAAAAAAACTAACCTAGACTCGACGGAATTCTGCGAAAATTTCTATGATGTCTTGCATGGTCATTTACAATGAATTCTCTATATAGTTACCAAAACATAAGCCCACTGCAACGCCGTTCACCACTTTGGAGGACATATGTAAAGTGAGAGGGAAAAACTCAAGGGAAATCATTAAGGCTGGAAGGCCCAATGATAACCTGAGGATAAAAAACCCTCGATGAAAGGAACTCTCCCAGTGAACCGATGCCAAGGTAACTGACCTAGACATGACTCATGCAGACCTATTACATTATTAACCCACGCAAGGGTGCGAAAATTCCAAGTACAAAAATAAGTGTTGGGCCAAACACAGCCCTGTAGAACCAAGAATCTTCAATAATACTGCATCTGACGATACATCTCTTCATGGCACATGAGTTGACCACCGGTGCTAAATGGGCGGTCAACATGGAGGGAGGACGTCTAGGGTTTGTATCTCTTCCGTCTTCCCTAAAAAAAATTGGTAAGTTCTTGTATCTTGTCTTGATTAGTTTTATGCTCCTTGGAAAGGGTTTCAAATATTCTTTCCAAGTCTTTTATTGATCTTGTTGGTGAAGTTTATTCCCTTGGAGAAACCCTTCATGTAGGGCCTTGGTTTCACAGTTTGTCTTAAATAGCAAGAGACTCCTCTGGACTGAGTTGAGTCGGATTGAGATGGTCTCCTTCCTTGTACTCCTATGGACTTAGTTGATTCAGCTTGAGATGGCTCTCCAGATGGTACTCCTATGGACTTAGTTGAGTTGATCTGTTGAGAGTGACATCCCTGTGGCTAAGCACAGGTGGAAGTGTCCCTAATGGCTGAGCACTAGAGGATATGTGAGATCCCTTGCTATATTGTTAGAGAGTGAGACTTTGGTAAAACCCTAATTTGTATTGTAAAGGGTACAAGTGGGCCCCACCATGTAAAGATAATTAATATTGTGTAATTATTAATTATATTATTAAGATGTACAAGTTAGCCCTATTGTGCCAATAGACACAACCATTTGATGTGTCTAGGTCTTGTATTTATAAGAGTAGATCCCCATTGTGGATTACTCATTATTCATTGTGTCATTCATTCAACAAAGGAGTTGAGGTCTGAAATTAGGGTGCACTTTCCTAGGCACCAACTTTCTCAGTCATAGCAGCACCCTCTTGTGTGTGCTAGGTGTGGTGGTGAAGGGTGGATCTTCTCTTAGCAATATAGTAAAGGGTTGTTGGGTTTTTTCCTTGTTTGAGAAGGGTTTTCCCAGGATATGTTCTTGTGTATTGTGCATGGTTATTCTTCTTGTGATCTTGGTTACTGCAACACTTGTGTATGGTATTGTTGCATTGTTTATGGTTAAAGTACATGCTAAATGAAATAAACCACATGTGCATGAGCTAAGCATTAAAATTCAACAGCCTTGTGGCCCTAGTCTCTGGTTCTAGTCCATAAACGTTGATAACCAATTCTTAGAGAGGCATGCTTCTTGACCCCATAAATCCTTAGTGGAGATAAGGCTAAGGCCTAACTCCCAACATTCACCAACCAAAACCCCCTTTTTCTAATTATTTCTCTATAATACAAAAATACAATAAAAATATAAAAGATATAAACCGTCAAAAATATTTATTTCATTGTCTAGTGTAAAGTTAACGATTTACATTTATTTTCTAGACACTTATATACGTGGATTTATGCTTATTTGTTAAATTCTAACCCTAAAAAGCTAAATCCGTGAAATATCCATGATCCTTGGATCTGGATATTTACTGCTACTATTGGATGTTATGTTGTATATCTAATACTCTGGGGTTTCTGGACGTGTTTCTTCGGTTTTTAGATGTGTTTGTTTAGTTTTATGTTCTCATTCATAGCATTGTTGGATCCATAAGTAACTCATTGAATTTTATTAAATAACAACAATTGCTTTTACATGGAAATACTTGAAATCAATCTCAGAATGCCTCAATTAGATTATAACAAGGATGTAATTGTCTTACAATACAAAGAAAGACAAGTAGAATACTGATCTATGACATGCATCGACAGATCTGCAACATGCAAGTTGAATCTCTTGCAATCATGGAAGGACTACTGCATGCAGCTGTCGGAATCAATGGAAACTGAGATCTGGTAGCTATACTCCTCAGAATCTAATGATTTATGTCTCCACTAGGTCGCCTTCCTTCATAGATGACTCGCTAAGCCATAAAAGTGATGCGTTGGATCTCTATGACTCTATTGTTGCAATGTCGACCCTCTAGATCCACTGGAATGCCAACCCTTTCTTGCTCTCTGAGCTTTCTTCTCTCAAAGACTATAGGGTGGTCTCCCTGCATCAATATTGCTCCAATTCCCTCCCTCGATGCATCACATTCTAATACAAACGACTGGGTGAAGTGAGGAAGAGCCAACACTGGACAAGTGCTCATTACTTCCTTCATCTTTTCAGAAGTTTTTTGTGATTCTTTCGTCCAGTTGAAAGCCCCCTTCTTGGTCAAATCTTTGAGCAGTGGCCCCAACTATGAAAACCCCTTCACAAATCTCCTGTAGTAACTGCATAACCCAAAGAACCTTTTCAACATTGTGATGTTCCTGGGTGTTGGCCAATCCAAAATGGCCATGATCTTCTCTTGGTGTATCTACACCCCCTGCTTGATGATAATGTGGCCTAAGTACAAAAATTCTCGCATACCAAATTCACACTTGGATTCTTTAGCATAGAGTGATTGAGACTACATGATGCTCAGTACCTCGTCTAAGTGCTTCAGGTGTTCTTCCCAAGTCTTGATATAGATCAAGATGTCATCAAAGAAGACCAAAAGGAACTTGTGTAGCTGAACCCTAAAAATGTGGTTCATGCAAGATTGGAAGGTTGTTGGTGTGTTGGTCAACCCAAATGGCATGACCAAAAACTCAAAATGCCAAAGTGGCACCTGGAAGTTGTCTTCTCAACGTCTTGCTCTCTAATGCTAATCTGATGATAGCCTGAGCAGAGATATATCTTTGAGAAGTAGACTACCCCATGTAATTCATCCATCAACTCATTTATGTGTGGAATGGGGTACCTGTTTTTTATTGTTTTCTTGTTGAGTGCACGATAGTCTATTAACATCCTCAACGTACCATCCTTCTTCATGACCAATACCACAAAAGCGAATGGACTAGTATTGGGCCTAATGTGCCCAATCTCAAGCAATTCCTTGATTTCTTTTTCGATCCCATCCTTGAATCTCTTAGGATTCTTGTATGGTGTTGTGATCACTAATGTCGCACCCTCCTCCAACTCAATCATGTGCTCAAATCCTCTATCGAGCGGTCTCCCTAGGGGTATCGGCCCAAATACCGGCTCATACCGGCTTAGAAAAGTCTTGATCTTTGTCTGATACTTTTGTCTACCATCTGATTCTTTCTTCGTGGTAATCAAACATTCTGCAACATATGACACATCCCCGTGTTTGAAAATCATCTCCATCTTCTTTGCCCACACTGTCCTAGGTGCTCCTGAGGATATGCCCCTCAAAACCACCTTTGTGTCGTTCACATCCTTGAAGCTCATCGTCAAGGTCTGATAATTGGTACTAATCTTGCCCAATGAGTATAACCATTGAACGCCCAATACCACATCAGTATCTGATAGGTCAACTACGTAAAAGGTGTCTGTCACGATGTAGTTACCCAGTTTAACTTCCAGGTCCAACACCCTGTCTAAACATGTCATGGTGTATCCATCTACCACTGCTACAGTGAAACCCTCAAACTCCTTTGTCTGCAATCCTCTTTTGGCGACTACTGCCGCATCAATAAAGTTATGGGTCGCACCACCATCTACTAGTGCTGTGACATGCTGCCCTTGGATGAGTCTAATGGTATCATACCTCGAGGCTCCCGTAAGGTTTGCTATGACTCCACCCTTCGCTGGGACCAGTGGTTTCCTCTGTTCACGTGACTATGGTCCAACCTGTGGTTGTGGTTTCCCTAAATGTTGACCCTCCTCATGTGTCTACTCTTCCTCAGAACTCAAAGAATCATTGTCAGGTGTCGATCTGATCTCTTCCTCTCCCTCACTATCTGATGCCACCTCAATGTAACGGATCTACCTCTTGCTCGTGCATCTGTGTCCTGGAACCCACGGATCTCTGCAATTGAAGCACAACTTCTTTCTCATAAGCTCACGCCTGGTCTCCTCATCAAGTTTTTCTTTACCCTTCCATTCTTTCTAAGGATTTTTTTGATCGTTGTCCTTTTATGGAACAAAGAATTTGGTAAATGTTTTTGGTTTCTGCACTGAATCCCTCAAACCTCTAGTGCGCAGAATGGCATCCTGTAGAGTGCAAGGTTTGAAGGCTTTCACCCAACCTCTCAATGGTTCTGTCAAACCCTTTGTAAAGAGCATCACCAATCTGTGCTCAGATATGTTAGTCATTGCTACTGCTTTCCTCTAGAAATCTGCAATGAAAGTCTCAGCTGATCCGATCTGTCGCTACTGTGTCAAGTCTCTGAAGTGAAGTTCTGGATCTCTCCGATCAAATCTCATCATCAATCTCTATGTGAATTCCAAGTAGGATGTGATACGATTGTGACCCAAGGTCAGCAATCCATGATGCAACCACTCAAGGGCTTCCCCCTCCAAATATAATGTGGCGAAGCTTATAGCTTCTGATTCTATCATTTGATTAAGCTTGAAGTATATGTCAAGCTTTTGTACCCATGCCTGAGCTGAACAGCTAGAAGATCCATCAAAATAAGGGATTGTCATTTTCCCAACTTTCTTGATAAAATCCAGGTTTTGTGGCTGCATGTCACCCCTTTGTGCTTCCTTGGGCCTATTTCAATACCTGATTGAAAAATAGTCTATCATGTTGATGATTACAGCTTCATGAGACATCCTCTAGGACACATACTGAGTGAGTTGGCCTGTGAGAGAGCCCATGAGTTGGGTGTGCCCATGAGATGGGTGTGTCGTTCCTCTCTGGACTGAGATGAGACAATGTGTGCCCCTGTGTATGGGTGAGGATGCCCATGAGTTGGGTGTATCATTCCCCTCTGGATTGAGATGAAACAATGTGTACCCCTGTGAGGGATGAAGGTGCCCATGTGATGGGTGTATTGTTCTCCTTTGAGTAGAGTTGAGACGATGTGGTACTCCAGATGATTCTCGTATGAGACTCAGTGAGATAGAGATCTGTTGAGTAGGACGTTCCTGTGGCTGAGCATAGGTTGACGTACCCCTAGTGGTTGAGCACTAGTGGGTGTGTGATATCCCTTGCTATATTGTATAAGAGTAAGATTTACCTGTAACCCTAATTGTGATGTAAAGGGTACAGGTAGGCCCCACCATAAAATCAAAGATAATTAATGTAAAAGATAATTAATATTGTAATTATTAATTATATTTTGAGTTATTGAGGTCGGCCCTGTTGTGCCAATAGACACCACTTTTGATGTGTCCAGTCTAATATAAATAAAGGTGATTTCCCCATTAAGAAACACACAACTCACATGTAATTTTGGAATTTCAGCAAGTACATCTTCTAGGGCTGAAGTGTGCACCTCTCTTGGGCGCTAGCTTCTTGGTTTTGGAGAGCACCCTTTTGTGTGCTAGGTCTATGGTGTGGGAGGTCTTTCTCTTGAGAATATAGCAAAGGATTGTTGGGTTTTCTTCCCTTGTTGAGAAGGGTTTCCCAAGATATTTCTTGTGTTCTTGTGCATGGTATTTCTTCTTGTGATCTTGGTTATTGCAGCAATTGTGAATGGTGTAGTTGCATTTGTTTATGGTTCAAGTAAATGTTAAAATTGAAATAAACCTCATGCTTGAGCCTAGCATAGTGAAAGTTCAACATGGTATCAAAACATAGGTCTTGAAGAACCCATTGCACAAGCTTCAAGCAAGCCATCCTCTCACTTCTGCAGAACCGTACAACCCTCTTAGGGTTTTCAGAAAATCCGTACGACCCTCTCTTTTTGGGTGTTCCAACACTTAATACTTGGATGTTGGGGCTGAAAATTGCATAGGAGTGTACAGCCTCCTTCAGTGCACCTCCAACAACCTTCAGATAGCATTCCCGAGAATTTTTTATTTTTGGCCCGAGGGTTTCTAGGGTTTCGCAATTTTTTGCAAAAATTTCAGATCTAGGGTTTCTGCAGCTCATTGAAGGAGCTTTTCAGCTCAACAGTATTCTTCTGACTTTCAAGGCTTATTGTTGGCAATCATAAGCCCAACAAAACCTAAGGTTGCTAGCCTAGCGTAGCCATTAGGTTTTCTAGCCCAGTTGGCAAGGGTTTGTGAAGAATCTGAAAATATGATGAACAAAACCTTGGTGGAAGATAGGCTTGATGGATCAAGCAACTTCAGTTCTTGGAAGTCAAGACTTCATACCACTCTTGAAGAGGAAGATCTATTGTGGACAATACAAAAAGCTTTACCAGAGACAACTACCGATGAAGAGAAGGAAGAAAGGAAGGACGATGATGTCAAGGCAAGGAAGATAATCATCTACTCAAGCTCTTACATTGAAGGGCCAGCTTCAAAATATCAAGATGATAAAAGGTGACACTGTGGCTACCTTCTTCATAAAGATGTTAGAGATCAGAGATCAGCCATGTGCCATTGGAGAAATCATATCAGCACCGTCAAGCATGCACTTGTATATATTATTTGTATCATTGTCATGAGGGTACTTGCAGGAGTAAGGAACCTTTGCTACAATCGTGGATCCAGAGGGATCTCAGTGCATTCAAAGGAACAACACACTGGAAGTGAAGACTCCAGGTTTGATTGTTTTAATTATCATGCCTCTAACCTACATTTCTAAGTTTTCTACATTACAAGTAGGTGTTGCATCTGTGACAACAATCCTTAAAATGTTTTGATTCTAGAGATGTACTCATATTCTCCTCCAAGAGATATTTTTGTTTTGTTTCCCTTCGTTTGTTTTCTTGTTCAAGGAAGGTTAACAACAAAGGAAGATGTTTATCCTTCAAACTTCAGAGGGAGTCACTTGACTCAGAGGGAGTCAAAATTATTTGAGAAGGAGAAAGAACAGAACCATCATTGAGGCAACCAAAGCAATGATACATGATTAGAGTCTACCTATGATTCTGTGGGCAGAAGCATGCATGACAACAATATATGTTCAAAACAGACTTCCTCGCCAAATTTTGAAGAACATAACTCCCGAAGAAGCCTTCACTGGAGTGAAGCCTGAGATTGGACACTTCAGGATATTTCGGTGCCCAGTAAAATATTTTCATGTACCCAAAGAGAAGAGGTCCAAGCTAGACCCTTCAGAGAGAAAGGGCACATATGTGGGATACAGTGAATCTTCGAAGTCATACCGGATCTACATGCCTGGTTAGAGACAAATTGAGGTGAGCACAGATGTCATCTTTGAAGAAGAGATATCCTTTCAAAGATCCAGAGAATCTTAGATGGAGATTGACAGTGAGACAGTACCTTCTCCACCTTCAACAGTTCCGAGGGAGACATCCATTATTCTAGTTGATCCAGTTGATCCAGTTGCTCCAGTTGATGTTCCCAGAGACATTGCAGTAGGCCATAAAAGGCCTACCTGGGCTCGACAAACTCTGTAAGAGGCAGAGGGCCATGCAGCTCCTCAAGGTATATCCTGAGAGAGCAAGAAACCAAAGAGATATTCGAGCTACTTTTCAGCCATGAGCCACATCATTGATACCAAGCCTTCATGTCATGGAGAAGCAGCAGGCCAACAGGTATGGTAAGATGCCATGACAGAAGAATATCAGTCCATCTTGAAGAATGATGTGTGGGATATTGTTCCAACTCCCGAGACCAGAAGGGAAGTCTGTAGTGACTTCCAAGTGGATCTATAAGATCAAGCATGCAGTTGATGGAAGTGTCGAGAAATACAAAGCGAGATTTGTAGCCAGAGGATTCTCACAAGTAGAGGGAGTTCACTATGATGAGACATTTTCTCCAGTAGCCCGATACACTTCCATCTATACTATCATTGCACTAGCTGCATCCATTGGTTGAAAACTACAACAGATGGATGTAAAGACAACCTTTCTCAATGCTGAGATTGAAGAAGAATTTTATATCGAGCAGCCAGAAGGATACCTCATACACGATGAGAAATCTCATGTGTGCAGGTTGAAGAAAGCCTTGTATGGACTAAAGCAAGCACCTCGTGCTTGGTACGAGAAGATGGATGGATTCTTCACGAGTTTGGGCTTCAACAAGAGTGTTGCTTATCTAAACCTATATTATCATATTGTTGGTAACGAGTGCCTAATCTTGGTCATGTATGTGGATGACTTATTCCTCACCGGTTCAGAAAGACTTATTGTTGAATGCAAGCAAGCATTGACTTCTGAATTCGAGATGAAGGATTTGGGTATGATGCAGAGGACTGATGAGATTTTCCTGGGTCAAGAAAAATATACAGTGGAGATATTGAACAAGTTCAATATGACAAATTGCAAATCCATGCCGACACCGATCGTGATGGATTTGAAGAAAATAAATGATGCTTCTACTGATTCAGGCGAGATTGATCCACATTTGTGCCGACAGCTGATTGGATCATTGATGTATCTGGTTAACACCAGACCTGATATATGTTATGCAGTGAATGTACTAAGTCGGTTCATGAGTCAGTCGAGACAGACTCACTGGATAGTAGTAAAGCATGTACTGAGATATCTACAAGGCATAGTTGGATATGGCCTGAGATATGCCTCCAGTGTAGACTTGAGTTTGCAGGGGTATGTCGATGCAGATTGGGCACAGAGCGCATTGGACCAGAAGAGCACATATGGTTGTTGTTTTACCTTGGGGTCTGCCATGGTTTCCTGGTGCAGCAGGAAACAGAGCTCTGTGGCCTTGAGTACCGCAGAAGCAGAGTATATAGCATTGAGTGTGGCAATCCGCGAAGTAGTGTGGTTTCGCAAGCTCTTGACAGATTTATTTGATCATGAGATTGATCCTACCATTATTCATTGTGATAACCAGAGTTGTGTGAAGCTCTCTGAGAACCCTGTGTTTCATGATAGATCGAAACACATTGAGATAAAATATCATTATATCAGAGACATGGTGCAAAGGAAAGAAGTACACGTGCAATACCTTCCTACACATGAGAAGATTGCAGATATATTCATCAAATCGCTTGCCAAGACGAAGTTCGAGTACTTCCGTGAGAGACTTGGCCTGGTGGAGAATGTCTCCCTCGTTGAGAGGGAGTGTTAATGATTACAGCTTCGTGAGACATCCTCTAGGACACAGACTGAGTGAGTCAGCCTGTGAAAGAGCCCATGAGTTGGGTGTTCCCATGAGATGGGTGTGTCGTTCCTCTCTGGACTGAGATAAGACAATGTGTGCCCCTGTGTGGGGTGAGGATGCCCATGAGTTGGGTGTTTGGTTCCTCTCTGGATTGAGATGAAACAATGTGTACCCTTGTGAGGGGTGAAGGTGCCCATGTGATGGGTGTATCGTTCTCCTCTATGTAGAGAGTTGAGACGATGTGGTACTCCAGATGATTCTCCTGTGAGACTCAATGAAATAGAGATCTGTTGAGTAGGACGTCCCTGTGGCTGAGCACAGGTGGACGTACCCCTAGTGGTTGACCGCTAGTGGGTGTGTGAGATCCCTTGTTATATTGTCTAAGAGTAATATTTACCTATAACCCTAATTGTGATGTAAAGGGTACAGGTCCACCCCACCATAAAATGAAAGATAATTAATGTAAAAGATAAATAATATTGTAATTATTAATTATATTCTGATTTATTGAGGGCGGCCCTGTTGTGCCAATAGACACCACTTTTGATGTGTCCAGTCTAGTATAAATAAAGGTGATTTCCCCATTGAGGAAACACAAAACTCACATGTAATTTTGGAATTTCAGCAAGTACATCTTCTAGGACTGAAGTGCGCACCTCTCTTGGGCCCTACCTTCTTGGTTTTGGAGAGCACCCTTTTGTGTGTTAGGTCTATGGTGTGGGAGGTCTTTCTCTTGAGAATATAGCAAAGGATTGTTGGGTTTTCTTCCCTTGTTGAGAAGGGTTTCTCAGGATATTTCTTGAGTTCTTGTGCATGGTATTTCTTCTTGTGATCTTGGTTATTGCAACAATTGTGAATGGTGTAGCTGCATTTGTTTATGGTTCAAGTAAATGTTAAAATTGAAATAAACCTCATGCTTGAGCCTGGCATAGTGAAAATTCAACATATCAAGCTCATGTCAACGTGAAACTTTGGGTCTAGTGCCAAGTAGTCTCTCATGTATTCTGCAAATGGATCTCTCGGTCTTGTTTGCCCCTGTCCTGGCTGTCCCATCCATTGTCCTCCCTAAAACTAAGGGTATAGTGGTCTGGGAATTTTTCCCGCAGAAATATAGGTACGAGTAAGTGACTGATGTCCACTCAACCTTGCTTGGTTCCCACTGGAGCCACTCGCTCCACCTGCTAGATTTGCACCAATTATGCCCAAGCTTTGTTGGATTATCTGTGAACTGATTGCCATATGTGCTATGGCTAGCATTCATCGTGTCTCGCTGACCTCTAGCGAGATCATTCAATATAGCTAAAGTATTGTCATAAGGGATCCCTGGGCCTATCTCACGACCCTCTGGAAGGTCCTCTTTATCCCCCATCTTCCCCTCTAACTCTACCTTTGTCTATGAGCTAATATGATCTCTTTCCTCTACCTCTGCTTCTGTATCTGAGTGGATGTGGAAGGGGGTGTAGTCTCCTCTATTTTTGTCCCTTCTTTCCCTACTATGACCCCTACGGTACTGAACGTACTCGACTCCTATGTGACCCCTATGTTAATGTTTAAGCCATTATTATAGTTCTTTGCATTTCAATAGATAACAATAGCATAATACAAGATCACTGAGAAATACACAATCACAAGAGACAACATTTATCCTGGGAAACCCTCTAGGGGAAGAAAACCCAACAAAACTTCCTTATTATAGATAGCCAATACAATGCCAAGAGATAACTCAAACTAATACAGAAGATCCTCTCCCAAAGATGGGCCACTCTCTCTCCTTCTCTAACTGCAGTTCTGAAACTTGTCTCTCAATGAGCAAGTGAGTTGTGTGTCTAAGTGAGGCGCTAGCCTCCCTATTTATACAAGACTAGCACGTGTGAAGTGTCTCTTCACTGGCAAGGCCGACTTCTCCAACTGGGTGGTTATAACCACCTTTATTATATTTCAAGGCCTCTTGATATATTATGGGGCCGCCTTCTTTTTTTGCCTTTAAAAATTACATTATGACAAATCCGCAAAAGGGGATTTGGTCCTTTTACAATAGCCGACATGATCAATCCACAATGGGGATTTATCCAATGAATAATATATCAAATAATAATAAGAATACACTTTGCAGTTACA
>JZKD02S2005245.1:273818-283961 GCA_000966675.3 Picea glauca
ATATATCCCTCAGCCACATTGCGAGAGGATGTTGGTGGTTTAGCAGTGGAGCACCAGTTGAGGGAGGAGCATGAGTACCCAGGATCACTGATGAGTATGGAGAGAAATGATCCAGAGATACATGAGGATGTCCATAGGTCACAGGGACCACCCTTCACGAGGGGTGTTGAGACAGTTGAGCACACACATACACATGGGGATTCTAGAGCCAGGGGCAATTATGAGGACACTTCCATTTGTGTTCCAGGATTGGTTGACCTTCATGTAGAGGATGACCTCGTAGTACACCCAGGATCCAGGATGTTGCAGGTGTATACAGGAGATCACATGAGTATGCAGGGGCACACAGTGATGAGTGGTAGTTCACAGAGACATACAGAGTTGTACAGTGGGATTCAGGGGGACGCACTAGATCGCAAGGAGGAGATGTACTTAGTAGAGCATGGAGATTCCTCTCCCTTGCAGAAGTATACAGATCTGGGAGATCACCTTCACCGTAGCAGCAGTTGCGTGAGTGATGATGGATGGAGAATGATTGACCCGCAGTTGGTGGAGGTACCTACCGTTGTACCCGATGGTTGGTGTTCAGTGATGAGTACAAGCGATTATTTACCATGGGTGTCAATGGACGAGCTTTTGGTTAAGTCCTTTGGATTGACCAAAGCATATGATACTTTCCAGTCCTACAGTTGGTTGCAGATATTTATGATAGCCTTTCCTGATACTTTCATCATTGATAGCAGCACAGGGGGAGCTAGACAATGGCAGGGGACATGGAGAGTTGGTAGGCCGAGACCACTTGACAGGAGTGTCTTGATTACATTCATCAATATAGGGGTGGATCATCAGGGGCAGACAGTTGAGGCCATGGACGTGATGGGGAGTATCCTAGGCCATGGACGTGATGGGGAGTATCCTAGGCCATGGACGTGAGATATCTCAGAGGTTGCTACATATTTAGACTCTCATTGGGATGAGGGTGGAGTGCTTTCGACAATTACAAGTAGGGCACACCAGTAGTTAGTGGGGATTGGAAGTGATGAACTTCCAAATTTGACATGGGATCCGGGAGTCCATTTGGTCAATAGTTTGTTTCATCTTATAAGGATCTAGGAGTGGAGGATCCAGTATGGATACTTTGAGCAGACAGTCATGATCAGAGTAGAGCAGCATCGACATGATGGTTCCTGTCAGAGACTAGCATGGTACCCTGGAATTACAGGATAGAACATTTCATTGCCTGATGGAGAAGAGCGGACATTTGCAGGGGGGAGTCACTTTGATTTTCCATTGAGTTTCAGTATTGGGGAGAGCACGTCACTGACTAGTCATTCGTTGAGGTCTTGTAGTACCTCACTATGGGAGCAGCATGTTCAGTCGATGGGGGTCGTGTTGAGTTTGGTATGGTTTGGTAGGATAGACCCATTTCGTCTTGAGGCCATGTGTTATTTGCAGGAGACTCATGGTGTTGATATGTTACAGAACTATACTCCACAGGGCATTGTAGTTGACATTTTGATATGGCATCCAAGGATTGGAGTGCTTGGTAGTTCAGTGTTTGATGGAGTTGAGTTTCGAGTAGAGTGGTTACTCAAGGAGTTGACTGAGATTCCTCGGCCATTGATCATTCTACTCATCAGGAACATGTGGGTGTCATGCGTGATGAGCACTTGGAGATACCACATCTTGAGGGGAGTCTACCTTGTGTCACACAGGTGGATATGGGACCCCGGTATCATATGTAGTTGGATTCAGTTATTGCTTGAGGACAAGCAATATTCCGGCAGGGAGGACTGTAATGTCCCCATTTTGGGACATTATAACTTTACAGAGTGTTATGCCTACCAGAGTAGCCAGATAGGGATGACAGAGAGTTCGGGAGATATTGAGGGGTTTTATTGGGCCCGACTTGCATCGTTCATCATCAGGATCCATTCAGCATAGTTTGGTTTTGGTTTTGGTTTCGTTGCATTCCGACGATTTCCGTAATTTTGAGTTATTATGGGTCATATCTTAATTAATTTCACTAAGAAGGTCATAATGGGCATATTACTTGGAAAAACCTCTTAGTGTAATAGCTCATCGAAATCGGGAAGCAGAGCACTACGGGATAAGATGATGAGAAGTGACTTTCAGTGGTCGAAGAAGCCATAAGGATGGATAAATCACTTTTTAGAGGTAAAATGATTAATTAATTAATTAATTAAATGATTTAATCAAGGAATAATAAAATAAAGTAAAAGTCACTTGGAGGGAAAAGGTCAACAACGAATTAGGGTTTCAGCAGTGAATTAGGGTTTTGGAAAGCTATAAGAGAAGAGTCAACGACCTAATTCATCATTATGTAGATTATGACTTGTCATTGAGGAGAGAGGCACATCTCAGGAGAGATAGTTCAGTGGATTCCAGGAGAAAGACACCAGTTGGCTAATTTCAGTGTTGAAAGACACACCCTTGTCACCAGGAAGATCACACAGGTCTTCCATCATTCTTCAGCAGCAGTTACGCAGGGTTCAACAGCAAGGGCGCATTCATCCAGGATGAGGGCCCAGCTCCTGAGGAGGTTTAGGGGATCGACTTGTCCCATCCAGGGAGAATTCCGAGATTTCACTCTGACCCAATTGAGAGGAAGGCAAGGCGCATCTTTTGCTTGGTTCCTCGCCAGATTCCGATGGAGGAATCATCTGGGGCGCATTTTCCAGACTTGGACATGCGGCACTTTTGGCGGATACATTCAAGGTTCCTGAGCGAGCATCAGGCCATATTCAAGGAAACCCTTCTAACCCATTTCCCAGTAGACCAAGGCGGTCATTTTGAGACAGTCGATTCCAACGGTGGAATCACTAGGGCGCATTTTGTCAGTGAGAGAGGGACGCATTCCCCCAGGGGGATCCATCCGGGATCCAAACCCATCAGCAATGGGGTCTGACAGTTACCAGGGCTGACAACTAGAGCAAGGCGCATCATTTGGGACAGTTTCCAGGCCATTCCGAGAGGTATAGCTGCCAGGGCGAACTTTCAAGACTTCCAGCAGTTACCGTACGAGCTACCATAGTTCCAGTACATCCATTGATCCCGCAGTGCTCACCTATTCCGAGAATTATCATTTAGTTTGCTTATTGTATTCCGGCCAAGATCCTTTTGTCTTTTGATCTAGTTGAGTGATTCATTTTATTTAGCCGCATTCAGCCTTTTGTACTCCACAGAGATATCATAATATAAACTTTGTAGTCCTTTGTCGCATTTATTATTTGTATGACCATTTATATGTTGTAAACAATTAATCCTACACACACATTAGTAGCATTTCCTAGACTAGCCAAGTCAGAAACATTACACTTATGCATGCAGTGATTGTTCTAATAATTATTACAGAATACACTTAACTGCTTAAGCGGAATTTTAACATGGAATCAAAGCAGGTCTAAAAGAAGACATTTTCATAGTCTAGAGGAACTTGCTGGGGAGGACAAGACCATAGGAAGACTCTCCTAACCCTAGCGCATCTTTTCCCTGGACCAGCTTTGTAGTTTTCGCAGTTTTTGAAAATTAGGGTTTCTGCATAAAACCCTAGGTGATGATGTCACCCACCTTCTGAAGGACGTTGGTCAAGATAAAGCCATCAAGGAGTTCACCTAAGGAGGGCGCATCTTTCCCTTGGATTAGAATTCCAAAATTCTCAAGTTGAAAAATTTGGGTTTCCTCATGAAACCCTAGGTCAAGACGTCTAGGCAGCCACAGACTGAAGTTGGAGCAGATCACCTTGGCATAGCACATTCTCTGGTAAGATCATAAACCTTCTTTGCAAATTTTTATTTTATTGTCGTATTTTCGTCCCCGGGAAAATTGACTTCCAGCACTAAGCTTGATGAGAAGCTTGAGGATGCTGATAACTTTTGAGAATGGAAGTATAGAGTAATGCTCATTCTAGAAGAGAATGATCTAGAAGGTTTCGTCAAAGAAGAAGTTCCAGAACCAGAGGAAGATGAGGCCAAGGCAAAGCATAAGAAGAACCTAGTTAGGGAAAAGAGGATTATTGCAAATTCTATCAAGGATCACTTGATCCATCATGTCTCATCGTTGAAGACTCCAAAGCAAATGTTTGATGCCCCATCCCAATTATATGAAGGCAACAATATCAACGGAAAAATGACATTGAGGACAGAACTCAAGAGTGTGAAGATGCAGAGTTCAAAAGCCATTCAATCCTACTTCACAAGGGTGTCTCAAATCAGAAAACAACTTGAAGCTATTGAAGACACGGTTGAAGAAGATGAACTGGTGATGACTACATTGAATGGTCTCCCAAGATCTTGGGAATCATTCATTCAGGGAATCTATTCAAGAAGAAAGCTAACAAAGTTTAGTAGGCTATGGGAAGATTGCACTCAAGAAGAATCTAGATTGGCAGCAAGAGAAAAAAAGTTGGGAGATGATGAAAATCAAGCACTAGCAGCACATGCCAGAAAAGGAAAGAGGTTCATCCCCACAAAAAGACACAAAAATTTCAAAAGGATTATTCAAATTACAAATGCTACATCTACCAGAAGATGGGACACATTGCAATAAATTGTCCCTACTCAAAAGATCAGGTCGGAAAAGGAAAGTATAAAAGACATCATGCTCTTGCTGCAGAAGACGATGAACCTGATCAGAAGAAAGCCAAAGAAGATTATTCAAGCGAAGAATATTTATTGATATCAGCTCTTACAGGAACAGTTACTCATGGAAGTGACACATGGCTTATTGATAGTGGTGTTTCTAAGCACATGACAAGTTAGAAGGATTCTTTCTCAGAATTAGTTCAAAAGGATTCACCTCACAAGATGAAGCTCGATGATGACTATCAGTATCCCATTAAAGGAGTAGGAGAAGCTTCTTATAGATTGGATTTTGGAAAACCTGTGAAGATGAAGGATATTTTGTATGTACCTGGTTTGAAGAAGAATCTCCTTTCTATCTCAGCATTGGATGAGAAAGGATACATAGTTGCTTTCATTGATGGTGAAGTTCTCATGTGGCCAAGAGGAAAGTCTATTGATGATGATGTGGTGATTGGTGTTGAAGAAGGAGGTCTATACAAATTAAAGGGACATTCAGATTCAACATTAGTCCACAACACAGTTACTCTAAGTGAGCTATGGCATAGAAGATTTGCTCACATACATTACAAAGCATTACCGATCGTGAGCAAGATGGTAACAAATTTGCCAGAGATCCAAGTGAATCATGAAGGCATATGCAGGGGATGTGCACAAGGCAAGAACGTGAAGAACCCATTTCCAAGCAGCAACAGCAAAGCCAAAGGAGCCTTGGACATCGTGCACTCAAACGTGTGTGGACCAATGTCGGCCACTTCACTTAGCGGGTATGTATATTATGTTTCATTTATTGATGATTTCTCACGTAAAACTTGGATTTATTTTTTGAAAGCTAAAAGTGAAGTATTCAACAAGTTCAAAGAATTCAAAGCACTTGTTGAAAACCTTTATGAAAAGAAGATAAAGATATCCAGGTCAGATAATGGAGGAGAATTCACATCAGATGAATTCAAGGCATTCTTCAAAGAAGTTGGGATTAAGAGGGAGCTCTCTACTCCCTACAATCCTCAGCATAACGGTGTGGGAGAAAGAAAGAACCGAATGATCATGGAAGCATTGAAGACCATGATTCATGATCAAGATTTACCGATGCATCTGTGGGCAGAAGTAGCCAGGACCGTTGTATATGTACAGAACAGAAGTCCCCATCGTATACTTGGGACCAAGACACCAGAAGAAATGTTCTCAGGGTTGAAGCCCGAGGTCAACCACCTGAGGATATTTGGTTGTCCAATGTATGTACATGTTCCCAAGGACAATAGATCAAAGTTGGACCCTTCAGGAAAGAAGGGTATATTTGTTGGATATAGTGAGACATCGAAGGCATACAGAGTCTACATCCCTGGTCACCAACATATTGAGACTAACAGATATGTCACCTTTGATAAGGATGCAACTTTCAGTAGATCGAGACATAATCATTCAGAGAAGGAACCTGAAGCTCCCAGAGTTGCAGATATAAATGCAAGCAATGATGTTGTACTAGAAGATCATGATATGGAAGAACCATAGAGACCTGCAAATTCATCCAGAGAGATGAATACAAAGAAGAGAAGACTGGGATAGGGGTCTTGAGGTGTCCTTCAAAGGGACAAAGGTCCTCATACACCCTAAGGTGTCCAGTATCACCTCTGGCGGGGTGATTGGGACACGAGATGGGAAACTGTATAGATTACATTTCCAGCCATTGCATGCCTTGGCAGCGAGTAGCAGTAGCAACAGTTAGTTGTGCAAGCTATGGCATCGTCGGATGGCTCATCTGCATCATGGCACTTTGAGATAGTTGAGAGAGCTTGTGACAAGGATGTCATAGTTCATCATTGAGCATCAGGAGGTGTGAAGAGGGTGTGCTCTTGGGAAGTACACCAAGACTGTTTTTCTCAACAGTGACAGTAGATCAGCGAGGGTACTAGATTTGATACACACAGATGTGTCTGGGGCCCATGTCACGTGTCTCCTTCAGTGGTTGTGAGTATTATGTTACTTTCATAGATGACCACTCTAGGAAGACCTGGATCTATTTCCTGAAGACCAAGAGTGAGGTCTTCAAGAGGTTCCAAGAGTTCAGAGCTCTAGTGGAGAACCAGACAAGAAAGAAGATCAAGGTCTTACGATCAGACAATGGAGGTGAGTATACCTCTACGAAGTTTGCAGAATGCCCAGTAGGGTATCAAAAGGCAGTTGACCGTTCCTTACAAGCCCCAACAGAACAGGGTTGCAGAGAGGAAGAACATGGCCATAGTGGGTGCAGCAAGGAGTATGTTGCATGATCAGGCACTGCCATTCTACTTATGGGCAGAGGCTTGTAGTACTGTAGTTTATCTGCAGAACAGGAGTCCCCATAGAGCTTTGTGAGGAAAACTCCTGAGGAGGCCTTCTCTGGGAACAGGCCTGATGTTGAGCACTTGCGTATTTTTGGGTGCTTAACATACTCTCATGTCCCCTTAGAGAAGAGGACAAAGCTAGATCCCACAGCGGAGAAGGGGATCCTAGTTGAATACTTAGAGATCTCGAAGGCCTATCGTATCTACATACCAGCATGAGGGAGAGTGGTGGTGAGGAGAGATGTTAGATTTGAGGAGAGCGGAACCTTCAAGAGATCACTCGAGTTGAGAGACAGAGTTGAGGTGGTCCCACAGATTGAGAGTGTTGCATCTCAGGGGGCACGGCCTCGGGTGTCGAGGACACCGACTTCAAGGGTGACTGGTCCACCCATTAGAGTTTCAGGTTCATAGTTGCCAACCTCACAGACAATTGGTGCAGATGCTTCAAGGTCACGGACTACTATTCAGAGATCTGTGCATGAGACTCAGGTGAATGAGGATACTACTCCGTCGAAGGTCACTTCTGGGAAGAGGAAACCGAGATGGTTTTAGAAGACCCTGAAGGAGGCCAAGGAGTATGTTGGAGAGCCTCAGAGGTTGATGAGAGAGAGGTAGAGCACCAGAGAGGTTTGGGTCCAACTTGGCCACGGTGACGAGCATTTCAGATGCGGAGCCCACCACATTTGCATAGGCAGTGGATCAGCAGGTTTGGAGAGAGGCCATGCTAGAGGAGTATGACTACATTATGTGCAATGATGTGTGAGCGGTTGTTCATAGCAGGGTTACCGGAAGCGTCCCCCCCACGCTCCGGCCTCGGAATCTCGCTCAAAGCAAGTTCTCTTAGGACGCTAGCTTGGAAGCTCGCTTCCGAAATACGGAAGCGCGCTTCTGGATTTCGGAACCTCGCTTCAGGCTGCAAAAACACGCTCCCTGCCCATGAGGAAGCGTTGCACCCGGAAGCAAGCTTCCAAGCCAGCTTCCTAGGCACTTCCTCAGAGCTTCCTGAGAGATTCTCGTGAGGTCCAAACGCTTCCGCGCTTAAGAGGAAAAAAGACTCATTTTTTTATATTTTTGAGTTGAGTTAGAGTGTGGAGTGTGGTTAGGGATGGGTTAGGGGAAAGTGAGGAACGAATAAAAGATATTTTCCCCCTCTCATTTCCTCATTGTTTCTATTTATGTTTGCTTGAGCTTGGAGCTAAGAGCAAAGGAAAGCTTGGAGGAGCAAAGAGGATCTTGGAGGAGCTTGAAGGAGAGAACAAGGAGGAGCTTGGAGGAGAGAGCAAAGAGGAGCTTGGAGGAGAGAACAAAGGTAACTAGTCATCTCAACTTTCAACTTGCAAGATTCAAGAGCTAAAGAGGTAAGCCCAAACCCCAACTCTCTCATTTCCTTGGGTTAAATTTGTTTATCATTTTTTCCTCCTCTCCTACTCTTTCCCATTCCTTCTTCTCCCTCATTTTATTGCAAGTTGTTCATCCAAAACTTGAGGAAAATGATTTTCTTTTGGTTTATCATTCCATTTTTGGTTCTCATGGTCTTATCGGGACTAGGAGGCAGCAAAGGGAAGAAGAGAATGAAGTTGAGGGAGGGTTTCAAGATGAAGGAGGGTTTGAAGAGGGTGAAGAGAGCAATGAAAGTGGGAAAGCTTCATTGACACCCTTGTCGAAATATGTGACAAAAGTTGATGTGGGGAGAGGTGGTGGAACCATTAAATTTTTATGTCCTCATGATTGTCATGAACGAAAACCTTATGCCGATTCATATACCCTTGTGAGGAGGCATCTTTGTAGTATAATGGAGAGTGATGACAATAAGGGGTCCCTTGGGATTAATGTTTGCCCTAACATATCCAAAGAACAGAGACAAATATAAATAAAGATAGAGCAAGCTGCACAAAGAAAGCATGGTAAAAAACAAAAGCTTCAATCAAATGATGTCTCATCTAGACTTGGTGGCACATCTCCATCTCCTCGTGGTTCTTCAACCCAATGTTGCCAGAGCGCGAAGCGAAGCAGGAGCGTTTTTAGGAAGCGAAGCGTCGAGAACGTCATTTTCAAAAAATCCTCGAAAGCGAAGCGTCTATTATATATATATATATATTGAGTTTATATTAAAAAAAACATGTAGAAAAACAAATTAGTTGCAGAATGTATAAAAACATGCATATTTGTACATTGTAACATTAAAATGGCATCCATAGTAGTAAGTAGTAGTACATCAATGATTAATCATTCGAGCATCAACCATATAGAATCTAACAATTACAAACTTCCAAACCAACATACAAATTTTTAAGCCATATAATAGAAAATATACCATTAAGTTATGGAATGAAATAGTCATCTAGCAACTGTCAACAATAACATGAGTCATGACCAAATAGTTATGATTAAAAAATAGGCCATCAGCCCTGAATTATGAAGATCTCAAGGTCCAAAACTAGACTCTAGAGTCTAGTTGCTAAATGCTATGAATCTATCATCTATAGATTGACATGTAAAGTAATGAAAAGAGAGAAATATCAAACAACTATCCCATCCTCCTTCCACCAACACGATTGTCACGTGTACCTCCACGTGGTGGTACTGGAGGAGCTTGAGAAGGACGAAACTGTGCAATAGATGAAGATGAAGCCCCTGCTGTTGGAGTCCTGAACAGGGGGACCAAGGACTGGGTAGTAGGTGGGGGTGGCATCTCAGAATGATCATCATCATCAAAAAGAGAATTCTACAATTGCTCTAAAAGCATTACCCCATCCTCCAAATTATCCTCCTCTGGATGGTTGTCCCAACGCTTCAAGTTTGTATCCTCCTTTGCCTCCTCACAGTAATGGGACAACAATCGCAAGTTGTAATGAACATAAACCAAGTTCTCTTCCCGGCATGCATTCAACCTGTTTTTTTTTACGTTGTGGATGGAACTGTAGGTGCTCCAACACCTCTGTGCAGAAGAAGTGTTCACCACCTGTGAAAGCACCCGTGTTACCAAACGTTGGAGCTGTGGAGCACCACCACCATAAACGTTCCACCATGCAAGAGAACTCAAATTCCCTCGATCTCTTAATGCATGGTTGGTCCCAAAGGCACCTTGGCCAAGCATGTACTAGCTCAATTGTTGTCGTATCTTGTCACACTCCTCCTCGTCCGGGACCAATTTGTCTAATGCTTTCATATAACCTACAACAATTATAATTTATCATAAATAGAAATGAATTATGAAT
>JZKD02S2005245.1:297168-312186 GCA_000966675.3 Picea glauca
GTTGGTTTGGCTGCCCTAAGAAGCCCCCTATGAATGTATGACAATTGTATAAAAGTTGTCATAGTTGCCCTCCTTTGGCTGCCAAGAGTCACGTCCTAATGTTCCCAAGAGCCACGTCCTAATGTTCCCAAGAGCCACCTCCTAAAGCTCCCAAGATCCACCTCCTAATGCTCCCAAAGGTCACTTCCTTTGTCTCTTCTAGAGGCTGCCCTAAATTGTTGTCTTAGGATTGTATGACAGTTGTATAACAGTTGTCATACCACCACCCTAAGCTGGCCACTCCAACCGCCTTAAGCAGCCCTCTTAAGCAGCCTCCCTAAGCTGGCCACTACAACCGCCCTAAGCAACCCTCTTAGAGTTGCTATGAGGTTGACACATGGTATATGGTTGTCTTTGCATAAGGTTGACACTTGTCATGTGTTTGATGCTTGACATAAAGTTAACACTATATCAAAACTTTATTTACATGGTTAGTTACAATAGGGAAAATAGCTTCCAAAGCTATATAATTCAACAAAATTTGTTTGTTTTGTTGCTGGATTAGAGGATTTTGCAAACATATCATCTTTGGAGGAGAGGAGGACCATGAACCAAGTTAAATGGTGGACTTGTCATGGGGAAAATGGTGTATATTTGCAAATCCTTGACACTCGTATTCTATCACAAGTGGCAAACGCTTCATCAACAAAAAGGACTCGAAACACCTATGGTTTCCTTTATTCCGTGAAGCGCAACAAGTTGGGATCTCAGAAGGCTGAAGATCTTGTATATGTGTATTCAAACCTCCTCCTTGTGTCTTGTAGAGGTGAAGAATATGCAAGTGGGCCTCATAAAGATGCAGAATGCCCATACTTGGAGCTCTCTCTTGTTGCTCTTGATATTGGTGATGATGCAACAACTGGAAGTGGAATTGCCTCTTCTTCCCATCCATGCTCTAGTTCTGCTGAACATGCATCTTGTTCTATTTTTAATGATGAGGATGAGGATTAGTATGACATGTATTAGGAATCTATGTAATTGCAGTTGTCTTTAGCTCATGTTTTATTTCATTTCAACACATACAGGCTCATTTATAGAGGCTGATTTTGGATGTATAGCCTCATATATAAAGGCAATTTTGGATTTTGTTGCTTGCATCATGTAATCAATGATATTGATCATCTATGGGAGTTAATATAGACATCGTTTTCCTTCTAAAATGTCATTTATGTGTGATTATTTTTTTCTTGCAGGATAATGTGTTTTATATATATATATATATATATATATATATATATATACAGCATTTCTATTTTTGGAGGGTCGTGTTTCCTGTCGTCCCCATTTCAGAAACTTCCAGACATTTCCCCGTTTCATGCAACTTAGGTTGAGAATCATCCATAGAATCATTTGTAAAATGTCATTGAACCAACTCCAATAACTAAGAGGTTGGCCTTGCATCACAATAAAACAAAGCATCCACTGGAAAACCACCAACTAACATAAACAATGTCTCCAAATGTGGCAAGGTCAATAATGAGATCATCACATCTTGGAACAAGTGAGGCCCAATAGGCAATATGCATCACCATAAGTGCATCATAATGAGAATCCATTAAGTCCAGCGATAGTATAGAAGTCTTCATAGAGGGTACATCAATAAAAGGTACAAAAAGTTGTTATAGAGAAAGATTCACAAAAATAGGTTGACAATCCTCCATAGAGTAACCCTCGAAAAGAGGTAGTGGAAACAATCCTTGCGAACTGTGAATAGAAACTCCATCAGATATAGCATCTATAATAGAAGGATCATATAAACAATATACCAAATTATGGGACCATGTACTTGATCCAAAACAGAAAAGAAAAATTGATGAAGTCATTCCTTGATCAAGGGTTTGGCACAAATTACAATAGATTAAACCCTTATACTAAGTGCATGGCTAGATGTGCACTATAAATTGTGTCATCACTACCATCTAGAAGATTCATGTCACAAATTGTTACTCCCACAATATCTTCAATCCCTTGAAGACAAGTCAACCATGAATTGAAGACACAACTCTCCGTATGACAGCCATTGCATATAGATATTTTGTATCAGATCTGTCTGATGAAACTTCTGAATTTGCAATTAACTACAGATTCTTGAAATTTCTACAAACCTTACACTACAATCTCTACCTCTGTTTTTTGTCTTTGTTGCCAACCTTTTCAGCAAAACTTTTGGGTCTTTTATTTACAGGGAACATATTGGAATGCACAAGAACAAGAGAACATGCATCAACAAAACAGTGCCAAATGTGGTTTGCTAAAGCATGGGTTTTCTATGAGAAATACACAGCAACGAGGCTATCGCACAATCTAAAACACGCAACTGCACATTTTGATTGCTAAAGTGCCGAACAAAAATATTATGGAATATTCCTTCTCTAGAGTAGTTCTGGGGGAGAATCTCAACAGGTATTAAGTGATAATCCCCCATAGGGACTTAAGAATTCTCCCTAGGTTGACTAGTCTAGGAATCCCTAGTGGCCTAATTATGTGGGAGAAGCTATAGCTGGACAATGTGATATCTAAGCACTGAATCGATTAAAGTTTTAGGAGCTAGGAAGAGCTGTAGAGGGAACAAAATGTATGATATGGGAGTGTCCAGTAGGTTTAGGTATTCATATCAATAAATTTTAAAGGTTTCAAGACCTAAGCTAGTGAATAAACAAGGAGTCAACCATATGATATATCCATATAACCTAAGATATTCTATATGGGAGCTAAATGGCTCTATGTGAACCTACTATCGAGAAGGTATATGAATCAATAGTATAAAAACAATAATGCACCCTCTATAATGTTATCATCGAATGAAAGTGTGTACAAGTCCACCTAAATGGCTAGATGGCTGTACATGAGCCTGCCATCAAGAAGGTCTATGAATCAACAATATAACAAAAGAAATACATCCTCTATAATGTTATCAAATGAAGTGTGCACAAGTCCAAGTGGATGCATGACAACTACATATAGAGTATTATAAAGAAAGTTATAGAAAAGAGTTATTAAATAATACCGAGATAGAACCACTACTGGATGATTCTCTGGCTCTCTTATATCCAAAAATTGAACTTGTATTGTCTCTGGAACCTACATAACAATAAGAAAAAATATGTTATGCCTAAAATGTTAACTCTGCATTCAATGACTAAAGTAAATCACATCATATAGTAGACTTATCATGTAAGGTTAACAATCTTAAAGTTTAAATGCAATTCAAAAAAACTACTAACAATCCTTTAATGCACTAACAAGTTTTAAGATACATCCATGACAAAATTCAAGTCACACAATCTAGGAATGCATTTATAAATAAAAAAAGATATGAGAAGAATGAATACAAATAGTATTACATAATTACTTTAATTGGCATACATCTAGAAGGGCAATATCACAAGTTATTTGTAGTGAGTTCAACTGGGGATCACATCACAACTCCAACATATAGAAACAATGCAAATCATGGTGATGATAACGATACTTACTCATGAAAGCATCTTAGTGTAACTTTGGAAAGTTGACTACCAATGTTGGCATGTCATGAGTCTCCACCTACACCCCAATGGTTGGCCATGCCATACAAACATCGCTTGCAATTGTTATTGCTATAAATCTCTTCCTCCTAACAATCAATGGTTACACAAAACCATGTTTTATTACATGATGTGAACGCAATATTACAAGCTCGATGAGATGCTCAAATGATGGTCAAAAGCGAAAAGCCCCAAAATGTTAGTCTGATCTAAGGAACATAACCTTCAGTTACTTCCAATAACCCCAAAATCTTCTAATAAGGAAAATGGCAACAAACCATGAAAACAAGTAGCAAATCTCATGTTTTATGAAACGCAGGTAGGTGAAAAATATTGAAAGGTCACTAAAGGGGGAATCAAGGGTTAAAGAGGGCTTATTTAAGAAGGGTTATCCCTACGTTCATTATCTTTGAATGAATGGCATCTAAGTTCACTCCATATGGGTTTTCGAACTATTTCATCTTGTAGAGAGAAGAAAGCCTTGCTTGCTTGGTACTGTAGTAAGTGCCCAAATGTTGGAAAACATTTTTGGAAAAGAGAAAGAAAACGTGTTGGTAAAGTTATTTCTCAATGTGATTTCAAATCATATTTAGATTATTCTTAGTTATCTCAATTTTCACATGCAACTTTGTGTGACTAATTTTCAGATCTGAAAATTGCTTCCTAGTGAGCTAACAATAAACCCTAGTTGTTATCATTGAACAATTTTACACTGAAAAGTATTGACTAACAATATATGCAACGGAAACAACAAGATCAGAGATGAATCATCAAAAACCTCACAAATTTTTGTTCTGTAACCTTGTCAAATTTAGAAATCCCGAGGAAAAAAACAACCCTTCCAACCCATACAATGTCACCAAAAACTAAGGGCAACCTTGTCATCCAATAATAGAAAAATCAACAAAATACTTCAGACAACTCCCAACTTACAAATCTATTGCAGACCACATGTACGCCCTGCTGATGTTACCTGCACTATTGTTGACGTTAGCCTATATGGACCTGCTCTTGCTAAGAAACCCTGTAGGCGATTCACCTTATTGCAACCCGCGTACATACACAGTTGTGCCCACTGCAACCCACGTACATACACGATTGTGCCCACCGCAACCCGCGTACATATGCAATTCACCTTCCTACAACCCATGCACATATGCGATTCACCTTCCTACAACCCATGTACATACACGATTGTGCCCACTGCAACCCACGTACATGTACGAAAACCTGTACGGACACTTTTGTACGATTCGCTCAGTTTCTTCCTTCCTAGGCCAGATTTGTCAGAGTTACAAACATTCCTTTGTTGAGATCACCAAGCTCCTTGGCACAAGTGCGGACTCACTTATGCCAACTCCATCATGTCTCCACACTCTCACTACTCAATATGAAATGTCACAATTACCTCTCTCCTTTATATACAAGTCTTAGGCATAGTTTTAAAAACCGGTTGAGGGTCCAACCAGAACCGGAACCGGTGATGAACCGATCGAACCAGTTTCAATGAACTCGCTTTTTAAAAAATACATAAAATATTTAAATTTTAACGAAAAAAATATATTTTTAAGATTTAAAATCATGTTTCCAAAGCATTAGAGACAATTAGAGACAACATATCCAAAGTATGCTCATGAATATATCTTACAGATGCAATGGGTGTGTTATTGATGCGGCACCAAAGATCACATACCACTCCAAGTCCTTTCAACCCACTGACTTAAATTACTAAGTATATGGTTGATAGATGTATGTGTTGGTTCAAGTAGTGAAGCACCGGTGACATTATTTACTTGGCAATGATCATAAGCTTCTCCACTCTACAGTTCCTCTAAAGATGGATCAAAATTGAGAATGCATTCCACATGAAGTGTAATAATTATTTTTAGTAGTTCAAGATTGTGATTTAAGTACCAAAAAAGCAACACAAATAAAGTGGCAGATTTCCTATTGTGACCAACAACAATTGGATTGACAATGTTTTTGCAATTTCAACAATTGTCTAGACTTCATGCAGATTTATGTAGTCTTGCAAATCTTTGTGATGATGCCTCCATAGGAAGGATTTTGTAAAAAAACAGCACTATTATGTTCCTTTTGGAGATTTCCAAGTTAACTGAAGAGTGTACATTGTCACCTCGTACAATCTCCCTGCATTTTGTGTTAGTGCTTGCTAACCATAGGGGGGAATCCCTATGCAACATGTACGCGTAGTGTGAACCCTAAAGATAAAAAATCTTTGCCAAATTGCAATAAATGCTTGCTGTAATTCGAAATATAAGACCTGTAATCTACAATTAAACACACTAAACAGCAAGCAAAAACACAAATTTTCACCTAAGGATGATTATTCACTTGGGGAAACATGCAAATCTTTTGTTAAAACACAAAAACCTGCTCTTAAAAGGGCAGTTCTGCATGCAGAAATGTAAAAAAGAGCAAGTATAAAATTTGTCTCTTACTCGGACTCGAACTCGGCCTCAGACTCATCATCTAAATGCTCCCAAATGCTCCCAATTGTTGAATAAGAGAGGTGTGAGGCACTTAGAGGGGAGTGAGAGTGTTTTATAGACCAGAATTACGGTTTAGGGGATCTTAGGTTTTAGGTTTTAGGGGGTTTTAGGTTTTAGGGACCAAACTGGCCGATTTATTACCAAACCGGCCGGTTTGGTCATAAACCGACTAACCGGTTCGATTTATTGGTCGGTTTGAACCAGTCGACCATCAAACCGATAAAACCGACCAGTTTTGGTTCCGGTTCACCAGTTTTTAAAACAGTGGTCTTAGGGGTCAACATTGAAGCCCCTTCACAAGTCAACATCAAATTAGACTTTCTTATGGGTGTGAAGCCCCAACACAAACCCACAAAGCCCATCACCAAACCCATGAAGCCCCAACATCATTCCAAAGGTGGTTTTCACCAAACTAAGAGTGTAATGTGGTTCCCACGACGATTTCCACATGCCCAACACCTAGGGAACGTGAGAATACCTTCCCAAAGATACAAAAATCAACACTCCCTCTTGGCGAGGGAGATATTCTCACCACTCCACAATCACCTGGAAGTAGATCTGTCTCCCATCCTCTGAGTAGCCAAGTCTCTCGCACTAGATCCACTACCACAACTACTCTCCAATCCACCAGATTGGTTGCGCCCTCTGACACCAAAGCAAATCCTGCTGTCCAATCTTTCTAACTAACTGCACCCTCGGTCACTGAAGCAAATCATGTTGTTTAGCATGATCCCTCCCTGGAAGACACCCTACTCCTAGAAGCCTCTCATCTGGAAGACACCCTGCTCCTAGAAGCCTCTCGTCTGGTCATCTCAACCCATGACACCCTCCTGACAGTCTTGGAAAATGCCTCTCTCACATATGGACTTGAAGGTTGGCTCCCACTGAGCAACGGAATCTCCCTTTCATCCTCCTAACTCCTTCTGAACTCGAACTCCCTCTGCGTCTCCTGACTCCCTCTGAATCCACTGACTCCCTCTGAAGTTGGACTCCCTTTGAGTCTACACAACCTCCAAAGCTACCTGCTCCCTGTCCATTATCTTCTGCACAATCCTGGGAGGCTTCTCCTCCCCACTAGATCCTGAGGGCTAACTCCCTCTGAACTTTGGCTCCCTCTGATCCTATACCACTGGTGGAGCTACTTGGTCCCTCTGTACCTGTGTTGTTGGCGGGGCCACCTGCCTCACCACTGGTGGAGCTACCTACTCCTCCTCATATGTCTCTCTGCTACTGCTGGTCACAACATGCATAGGGTGGTCCCTCAACCTATATAGTTTTCCCTCTCTAACTCCAAGACCATGTTGTGCTTGAGCTAGATCCTCTAGGTATCCAATAACACCTGGCCATCCCGAAACAACACTGCATAGCCCTACTCCTCAATCCCTGAGGCTAAGAACACACTCTTGGCACCCATAACACATTTGCCACTCGAAACACACCCCTTGAGTCCATTCGGAATACCACTTTTGTAGATCCTTTTACTGCATGCTTGGTTCCCATACCAAGCTCCTTGCACATATCTGAGTCAAAAACTGTGAAGCTCACGAACAAATCATGTGCCCCTGTCATGTGTCGGTGGTTCCCACTGTATAGGAACCATGCAATCCTCCAAGGAAAGCATCTTGCTTACCCAAGTCATGATCATCTAATGAACTTTTGCCCAAGTCCATCATCTAAGTGACCAAAAAACTTTACGTGTCTACACACACTCCAACTCATCCTGTGTCCTCTCTATGAACAGTCATGAGTTGCAGATGGACACTCAGTCTAGTCCACTCTCAACCACCACAACTCATCTCTGCAAGTGTCCTCATCATCCTGGGTCAAATACCTGATACATTGTTGCACCTTGACAATGTGCAACTCTTTGGCCTGGTGAAGACTCTATCTCGTCAACCTGCCATCGACACGAAGCTATCTCATCTGTGTCAAAGCACCCAAGCCGCACCCATCGCATGTAATGTCCCCACTTTGGGACATCATTATATCACAGAGTGTTATGATGACCAAAGTTGCCAAATGGAGGTTATAGCGAGTACAGGGGCTATTGAGAGGTATTTTGGGGTATGGCTTGCATCACTCATCTTATTTCATCATTATGATCCATTCCGCACAGCTTGGATTTGGTAATGTTGCATTCCGACGATTTTCATGATTTTGAGTTATTTTGGGCTATATGTTAATTAAACTCACTAAGGAGGTCATATTCGACATAATAGTTGGAGGAACCTCTTAGTGTAATAGCTCATTGGAATTGGGAGGAACAACACTACAGGATAGGATGATGAGAAGTGACTTTCAATGACCAGGGAAGCCACAAGGAGGGATAAACTACTTTTTAGAGGTAAAATGGTTAATTAATTAATTAAAGTGATTTAATTAATTAATTAATAATTAAATAAATTAAAAGTCACTTGGAGAGACAAGGTGAGCAGGGAGGATAAAAGAGAGATAGGGGCCTCTATTCTCTCATTATGTTGTTTATCATTTTGAGATCTGGCTTCTTGCTAGTGAGCCCATGCACTTGGGGGTTTTGAGGGTTTTGACTTAACAAACCATAGAGATCAACTCGGTGGTTAAAGATCCCACCCAACCTGGTCCAAGCTTGGTCACGGAGGTGAAAGATTCCTCCCTCACCATTCTACATCAGATCCATTCCATCACGGAGGGTTTCTACATCAGTCACGGGCTCAGAGGGAGCTAGGGCGCAGCTTCAAGGGGTTTCCAACAGGAGGGTGCACCACCTTGAGGTGATTAGCACGATCCAGGCAGAGGAGAAGGATTCTGAGGAAAAGGACTTATGAGTATTCTTTGTAGGGCCTAGGGCGCCTTTCCTAGCCTTTCCGGAGGAGGTGTCTCTGTCGTATTATTTATTGGAGCTCAGCACAGGTTCAAAGAGAGGAGGACGCACCACAGATTGAGGATCTTGTCTTTGGAGGGTCAGTTCTTCATTGTTCAGCCTGAGAGTTTGCCAGGGGTTTTCCCTTGACCCAATCTACAGTTCTGTGTATTTTGAGAGCATCTGGAGGTCTCTAGGATAGAGGCCGAATTTTTGGTCTTCTACAACCAGGAAGGTGCATTGCAGATAGGGGATTTAGCCATCTAGGGGGTCAGATCTCCATCATTCAGCCTGAGACTCTGCCAGGGGGTTTCCTTTGGCCTGATCTACAGTTTGGCACCTTTCTTAGGGGATTTGGCATCTTATTACTTGGAGGCCGAATTCTTGGTTTGCTTTAGCCAGTGAGGGGCGCATTGTGTTAGGAAGATTTTCATATTTCAATTGGGTTATGAGTTGGTTCATCTGGGTTTTTGATCTATAGCTTGGAGAGGCTTTTGGAAGCCTAGATATTCTTCTATCCTGTCTTTTGGAGGCTAGACACTATACTATCTTATATGTATACCAGATCTGCTCCATTTTGTATGAGGACCACCATTGTTATGAATAAAATCAGATCTGAGGTATTTTTGGTTATTTTGTGTGTTGTGGATCATGCATCTTGTTTAGGTATGTTCCCTTGCTATATCTATTTTGATTATTGCTGCAAACACACATAAACCCATCAGTATAAGCCCTAGCGCAACTTAAAAGACCAAATCCACAAAGTGTTTGACGAAATACCACAACCAGAAAACATTTAAAATCACATGAAAAACGCAATGTTCTTGGCATCTTGGCTTGGGAATATTACATCACAACTCACTATGACAAGCCATCGAAAGTCCATCCACAGGGTTGGAAATCTACCACCAACATATTGTTGTGATCCGGGCTCTCCGCCAATCCACCAGAACTCCCAACCTGCCACGCCAATGAGCTGCAATAGTCCACAACTCCTCGTATGAACAGTTTTCTCCTTGTCTCAAACCAAAGACCATCTAACATGTTTCCATCTACAACCGTCACTGTAGCTCCCTCTCAAAGCTAACTCTTCAACACTACTATAGCTCCCTCTCAAAGTTGTCACCTGTGACCTACCTGGAACAAGAACAAGAACAACAGTCCTCTAGTGTTGTAACCAAAAATGTGTCTCAAGATGATCCACTTCTCTTTAGATCCCAAGCTCTGATACCATGTCGATTTTCACATGCAACTCTATGTGACTACTTTTCAAATCTGAAAATTTGCTTCCTTGTGAGCTAACAGTAAACCCTAGCTGTTATCACTGAACAATTTTACACTGAAAAATATTAACTAATAATATATGCAGCGGAAACAACAAGATCAGAGATGAATCATCAAACAAATGAGACACAAAATTTATGTTCTGTAACCTTGTCAAATTTAGAAATCCTGAGGGAAAAACCAACCCTCCCAGCCAATACAATGTCACAAAAAACTGAGGACAACCTTGTCCTCCAATAATAGAAAAATCAACAAAATACTTGGGACAACTCCCAACTTTCAAATCTATTGCAAACCACATGTACAGCATGCTAACATCAGTTACACTACTGCTAACATCAACCTGTACAAACCTGCCCCTGCCTAAAAACCTTGTACGCGATTCACCTTACTGCAACCCGTGTTCATACACAATTGTGCCCATTGCAACTCATGTACATACACGATTCACCTTCCTGCAACCCACGTACATACGCGACTATGCCCACTGCAACCCACATACATACATGAGTTTGCCCACTGAAACCCGTGTACATGTACGAAAACCTGTATGGACACTTCAATACGATTCGCTCAATTTCTTCCTTCCTATGCCAGATTTGCCAGAGTAATAGACATTCCTTTGTTGAGATCACCAAGCTCCTTGGCATAAGTGCAGACTCACTTATGCCAACTCCATCATGTCTCCACACTCTCACTACTCAATATGAAATGTCACAATGACCTCTCTCCTTTATATACAAGTCTTAGGGGTCAACATAGAATCTCCTCCACAAGTCAACATCAAATTAGACTTTCTTGTGGGTGTGAAGCCCCAACACAAACCCACAAAGCCCATCACCAACCCCATGAAGAAACCCATGAAGCCCCAGCTTCATTCCAAAGGCGTTTTTCACCAAACGAAGAGTGTAATGTGGAGCCCACGATGATTTCCACATGCCCAACACCTAGGGCACATGAGAATACCTGCTCGAAGCTACAAAAATCAACAAGTTATGAGGAGATGGAACAAGTTGAGAAGAAAAAGAACAATCTTGCTAACATAGAAATTTGAGAGGTAGAAATTGCCCAATAGCGAAAACTATGAACAAGTAGAACTCGAAGTACTCAGCAATAAGATTACATAAGAGATGAAGGCTCTTACTGTCATGTCTTTGAATAAGAGGGTTCTTCTAAAGATAATCACAAAGGGCATCATCACTCTTCTAAAGTGAGCCATTATAATTTCAAAAATATCTTCTTGGTAAAAGGGGGGGTACCTAGAAGTGCAAACACTACAACTTCCAAGTCTACATGTGATTATGCCTATAATCTCCTCCTCTCTTGATCTTTTTCATCTTTTGTTATATTCAACTACAATATCATCTTTGGTTATGGCCTTAATGGTGGTCATAATTTATGGCCTTAATGGTGGTCATAATTTGATACTAGCACTATCTTCTTACTATAAGAAGGTATCTAGATTGCAGATACAAAGACTCCAAGTCTACATATCATTAATGTTCATAATCTCCCAATCTCTTAATCTCTTTCATTGATCATTATATTCAACTTCATTATCATGACCCTTTGTTATAACCATAGAATTGATAATCACAGTTTGATACTAGCTTGATCTCCAAAATAAGGTTGGAAAATGTTTTCATCATAGGGCAACAACACTTGTTGAAGTTATTCTCAAGGTGATTTCAAATGATATTCAAAGTGTCATTAGGTATTAGTTGTGATGAAACAAGGTGCACAAAAAATCTACAATATTTCTAAAAAAGTTGAGAGGTGGAAATTGCTCTATAATGAAAACTATAAACAATTAAATTACTCATCTATAAGATTACATAATGATGAAGGCTCTTAGTGCTATGACCCTGAATAAGAAAATTCCTATTGATACATAATTAGGTTTGTGCACAATGCATTAAGTGATAGCATCAACTCTTGTAAAAAAATAATTCTCATTTGAAAAATAGACCAACTTAAAAATAAGTGTGATGTACATCAATAGTAGACCTAGAAAGATACAAACCCACTTATGGCAGGCCCAACCCATAAAGGTACAATTTCACCTATAGTAGACATTATATCTTTTGGGGTTACCCAAAAGTGTTCACACCATAATTGGGAGTGCTTCATGTCATGTGGGGTGCATGGTGTATGGATGACCCTTGGTTGTGTCGTGATGGACATACACATGGGAGGTGGCTTGCTCATTGACTTCTAGACCTTGTATGGAATCTGGATGCTTGTGTAACACTCTTCTTTGGAGCATTCAAGACCTAGACAAAATGATGACATTCTTGATGATGCACACATCAAGAGTGGTGGCTCGCTTGGAGAACAACAGGCCAAGGGACTTGGGTTGAAGTGAATTGAAGTATTTGTTGTTGTGATTGAATATTTCAAATCGTCCCTAAGGCGGAAAGTTAACAAGGAAGAGACCCAGGCAGTGTTACTGAGAGCGTCCTCCTAGGGGACACTCCCCTCCCCTCGTCCGGGGAATTGTGCTCCAGGCAAGGGCATCAAAGGAGCACCCCTGGGAACGTGCTTCCAAAATTCAGGAGTGCACTTCATGGCTCCCTGGGATGCTCCCTGCCCCTATGGGGAGCATGGTTCTCCCTAGGATGCCCCCGGAGCATGGAGTGCACTCCCGTGATGATCCCTGGACACATTGAACCTTTTGATGCATGATATTGACACGCATAAAGATTGTGGTTTTTGAGTAGGTTTGACCAAAAAATACTAGCAATTAATGGTAATGTTAAATTCTTGAGTAAAAGTTGTCATTTCCTCCTAGGTGGTCTCGTTGTCACCCAACACAATGATACCATTCCCAAGTTCCTTGATCTCAAGGTCTCTATTGCATGTTAAAAATGTAACGTGATGGTTTGTTCTTCCCCTAGGTTTCTTCAAGAGGTGCTTGGTGATTGAGATCTAGTTTTTCTAGAAGGGACCCATGAGAGCGTTGAAAGGGCCCCTCCCCCAATTTTTGGGTACTTCTAGATATCAGTGTATAGGACATAGAGCAATATAGTGTAGTGGAGTACATGGCTCTCGCAGAGCGGTCTACCTCATTCATGACCATCTACAGCCTTCAGTCTCTCTAAGTAGTTTTGATGTTCATTCCAAGTTTCTGTGGCTAAGGATCTAGTGGGACCAACCTTATCAAGTTACTTTTATATTGTAATGTGCTACTTACCCTATGCGTACTCTTTCCAAGACCTCTATTTTGAAATTTTGCATTTCTTAACACTTGAAAATAGTTTGATTGGAACTAAACAAGGCCCCACCCATGACCTTATTGAGGACAAGTTCTAGTTTTTTGAGCTATATCCTATGTAGAAAATAGTGACCAATAAACCTATGCGAGAGAAGCAATGCTAACAGATTCCTAAGAAACACGAAAAGTAAACAATGGCACACATGCATAGTGCACAATAGATTTACCTTGGAAATTCTAAACCAGGAAAACCAAAAAACTCATAGTCGTGCCTCTTTTTCATTGTATGGATAAAACATTTCACAATACAATATTTAGCTATTCTATAGCAGCATTCAACCCGAATCCACTAATCAAGATTAGATTACAATGGGTAAAAAACCATGGGCCGAAAACCAGAATTAGATTACAATGGGTATAAAACTCTAAACCCATTGATTGTGTCAAGATGCACAGTCTACTTGCAATGAATACAACACATCCCTGACAGTTTAATCCTATTACTATTTATGGGAAGCATCTTTTGGAACTTGGTGAAGCTAATGGTCTAATTATTCTTAACATGGTCGCATGTTTCCCTAGGTCATCTAGATTTACTTGCCTTCCCCATAAATGGGGATGCCAGGTGGTGGATTGTGTTCTATCATCTCTTTCCTTTATACCTACCATCTCTTACTTCTAAGTCTCTAACCACCTTGCCCTCTCATAACATGCCTACTTGGACATTTACCCACCTCCCCCCATGTGGATCCCACACAACCCATCATCCCCCTCCCCCCCTTGCATCACCATTAACTTTGACTATTCTTTTTCCCTTACCTTTGAATACTGGCTCTCCCAACTACTTCCCAGTTTCTACACACTCCCCACTACTTCCCTGAAATCTGACTTCCTTCCTCACATCCTTTGGGAAGTGTTATCCCCGATTTCTAGGGATAACTAGGAGATCATGTCTCGAGGCCCACAGGTCCTAGACATGGAGTACCGAGAGCAGGATTGACCTGAGCATGGCCCTGAAGAGCCCATCCTTCTTCTTCTCCGCCAAAATTGTCCTGTCAGCAGCAACAGCATCCATCACCATCGACTTGGACTTGCATCAGAGAAGACTCTTGCTCCATGCGGTAATTGGTCCAGGTATCATGGTATGTGTCATGTTTGATCATTATAACTTTCATATATATGCATCAGGTTCCTTACATTTCTGACCACTGCTTGGATCTTACACTAACCCACTTGACCATTGTTGGGGGATTAACGTGGTGCCCTAGCAAGCTTGTATCCATAGGTTTTGGTTAGCCACCAGGGGGGATTTGAAGAGCCATCGTCCGCTCCCACCATACTATCATTTTACATCTTATCTCCCATACATCCATCCCATTCCCCTAGTCCGGGCATTAGGATGACCTATTTGAGGGATTACACTTTGTCCTGTGGGAAGAAGGAGCTAAAGGCCCAGGGGGTAAAAGCAGCGAGTAAAAGATAAAAGCCACAGGAAATAAAACCTAGAGATGCCTCGCCCAGGGATCCCCGAGAAGGCAATAAAAGGCCTCTCGACAAGAAACAAAAGGGACCCAAAGAAAAATAATAAAACAAGGCCTAACCAAG
>JZKD02S2005245.1:312985-343360 GCA_000966675.3 Picea glauca
CCAAGTGTATTTAGAGAAGGAGGAAAGAGCACAAGGCCTTGCTTAAGCAACACCGGAGTGAGCCTCTTTCCCCTAGGGTTTTGATTCTAGGGCCCTGCCATTGCAACACCATAGAACCCTACCTTCCAGTCTCTAAATTTTAATCCTCCCAATACTTTGTGCCCTTGCTTTTGACTCCATATACCCTAAGGCACTAGTTAGACTTACAACATTGAGCCTTTAGTGTACAAAACCATCTTCTAAACTTTAATTTCTGAAACCCTAACTAACCCTAACGCTGCTAACCTAGGCTGACGTCACAGTTGACGCAGCAAGCTTTTGACTAATGTAAGCAATTGTTTGATGACGTCAAGCATTTACTGAATAAGTTATTGATTGGATATACTGTGGGCTTGGTCATTGGGTAGATATTGATGAATTGATGATCTTTCATAGGCTAAATAATAGGACGTTGACTTTCATCTTGTATCTATTTCATTGCTTATTGAATTAAATCAGATAGTTGAAGAAGTACTAACCCTTTGAGTTATAGCCTGCAAATATACATACTGTTTTGTTATTATCTTGTTACGGGCAGGTGTTTTCAACAGGGCCTACACTTCTTTTATTGGCTAATTAGCCGGACTATCTGATACTGGTGGTAACCTGCGAGGAGGGAAATCTTAACACTTGACCTTGTATCCTTTGCCTCTTCAAACCCCAGGTTACCGAGGACGTCTCCCCTGGGCTAACCTCCCTAAACAGAAAGAACCTCCCCATCGAGGTGACATTGGTTGGGGAAGGTTCCTGTTACGCCAGTTTGTCCTCTATCCTATAGCCTGTGACCTAAAATACAAACTGCGCGATAACAGGAAGCAACTCGTGACTACTTTCCTTGGACCATTCTCCAACCACAGCTCACTGGTGTGACCTCCTACTCGAGGTTGTGTGAACCATTTTCCTTAAGTGCAAGTTTTATTGCATAACCCATAGTGCAAGATGAAAGGGTCCAAACAAGGCTTTTCTTGATATCTAAGGATATGATGGATACAAAAATACAAAATAAAGATCATATATCTTTATCAAAACAGTATGATTCCATATGAAACTATGGGGCCAAAGAACATGTTGTGTGTTCCCATTTTCTCTACTTATTAGATATAAAATTGATTACAACCCAAATTGATCTTTTTGCATAGATGCAATTAACATAGAAACTCATAAGATAGTTATCGTGGTTAAGAGATGGTTGACCTCAAATTCGTAGGGGACAACACAATAATTCTTGACATCATAATTTAGAGTAAATTTTAACACACACACACACACACACACATATCAGAAAGACATTAAATTTGTAACAACTTCCACATGATAATCTTGGTTCTTAAATTTACATGCAAAATAATATAAGCTCTCTACCAATGGTAATTCCAAATATAATATATTGTTAAATGCGATACTAGGAAAAAAATTATTAAGAACGTTATCAAATTAGCCATTACCAATGGTGTCTCCCCATCACCAGAATCAGCAAGGACATGCCCAGATATTAGTAGAAGCCAATGAAGCTCCTCTAGAATACGAGTGGGATCAGCTTGTACACCTCTGCTCTGCAAGTATTGAAACAAATTATGAGGCAATGCAAACTAAGAAAATAAAGCAAAAACTAAGTATAAAATGAAATTAATAGAAGAAAGTTTGCTGAGATAGTTCAGAGTAAGGGAATGCAAAAATCTTCTAATAAGAAAAAATATATAAAAAATCAAAATCCCTCAAAAGAGGATTTCCCATAAAAGAAATAGCACAAATGATCATATCATCTAAGGCAGGACATATATTAAAATAGAACTTGACATATATATATATACATATATATATAGTGAATAAACTCAGAAAACAAGAAATGGAGAATGTAATTTGAACCTCACCAAATAATTAAGAATGTAATTTGAACAAGCACTAAAAGACTATGTTTCCTAGGAGTCAGGACCAAATAAAAGACTCTTTTATTTTGCGTTTTGATGGAGTTGAGTGCTGTTACAATGCCTTAAATATCACAAACAGAACACCTTATGGAAGGTAGCAAATGGAGGTCAAAGTTATCTCAAACATCGATGAGGAACAAAGTTACATGGGGACACGTCCCCAGCCCTCACAAGGAGAAAAAAGTGGACTCCCGGTAGTGATTCACAGGTAATAGTACCTGGAGATCTTGGGGATGTCTGCAATGTTGCTGATAAGGAATAAATGTTCAGAGTGAATAAAAGTTTAGTATATCGTTTAAGTCTAATATTTTGAGTTTAGTCTCATGTTTTCTCATATATTTGTAAACTAATATGAGTGTGAGAGTGTCAGTTTCCTAGTTGAGATCTTTATGGACCAGTTGAGATCGTCATGGGTATGGTTGAGATATTTCCTCAACCTATTCCTTGTTTTAGTGCATAGATCCTATTTTGTTGGATCCGGAGAGTCTATTAGTCAGAGATTCTTCTTTCACACTCTTCTTGTGTTGAACTCTGTTTGAGTGGATTATTATCCACATCAATGATATCAGAACACTTCCAATCCAGCCATGGGTTTGGGTTTCGCTCATTTTCACTTCATCGGAGATAGGTTCAAGTGTAAAATTCTGAGGAACTAAAGGCTGCCCAACAGGTCTGTCTTTTGACCTCTTGTTGGGCTCTAAGTTTGAAGTTCCAAAACTGTCCTTGCTGCTGTTTTAGGACAGCAAACAGGTCTGATAATTCACTCCCTCAAATCTGCCTTTAAACTGATGATTGGATGCTCTTTTAAGGTGCTCTTGCAAGTGCTTTAGTAACCAAGGTTAGCACATGCATAAACATTAAAACATACAATACTCCTCTAGATCTTTTAACTACTTTACAGCTGATAAATAACTAAGCACGCATGAAAAATGAACTCATAATGTTTTTGGTCAACATGACCCTGAACAAAACCCCCCGGGGAAAACTAGTTTGAGATATATGTATATATATGGAGTTCTTCAAGCAACAAATACAACAAGGAAGATAATACAAAGGAACCTGTACACTTTGCAAGCTCCTCTCAAGCTTTGCAATCAAGTTCCTTGAAAAATGCGCCCAAGAAGTGCGCCCTTCCCTTCCTTGTCCAAGCTTGAAGATAAATGCGGCCTTGACCTTACCTTGGCTGAATGAGAAACCCTTTCACACCATTTGTCCTTGGTGTGCTCCCTCAACTCTCCACCAATCAGATCTTTCTTTGCTCCTCTCCAACTAGTGCTTGCTAGCTTGTGCCCTCACTCCAAGAGTGCGCCCTCCACCAAGCAAGTGCACTACCACACAATGAATGAAGCTCAAAGCTTCCTTGCCCCCTCCATGAACAAGTGCGCCCAAGCAAGCTACTCCAAACCCTCTCTTCTTCACTTCTTCCTCCTCACCAAACTCTCCAAGTGAGTGAATAATGAATGCCTCTCCTTTTCTCTTGCGCCCTCTTTAGCCATCCTTAGGCCAAACCTAGAGATCAATGGCTAAGATCATCTCTAGCCATCTATAATCCATGGGTGAGATCTCATCTCAAATATCTCACTTAGAAACCCACTTTTGGTTAAGTTTCCTAAGTTTGCTTTATGTCCTTTAATTCACCCACATAGTGAATTAATAGTCACTTTTGCCTTAAGTGACAAATTTCACCTTTTTAACTTGGGACAAAGTCAAAGTGAAATTAGACACAAAGTAAAGGTAAAAGGGTCAAATCATTTCCCTCTTGTGGTTAGAGACACAACCACAATGGGGCCACTTCCTAAGATACACAAAACTCAACACTCCCTCTTATCGAAGAATATGTTTCTCACCAAGCCCATCTTGTCTCTGAAATAGACATGCTTGCCCCTTGGCAAGGCCTTGGTGAGAATGTCCATCACCTGCTCATCAGTCGGAATATATTGAAGCTCAACAGCCCCACGCTGAACCTAGTCTCTTATGAAATAATACATGATCTTAATGTGCTTCAACCTGTCATGAAATATTGGATTCTTGGAGAGTTTGATACAACTATGATTATCAAAATGAATGATTGTTGGAGACAACTCCTAACCAAATAAACCAACCAGCAACTTACGAACTCAAATGGCCTTGCAACTAGCCTGATTGACTGCCATGTACTCTGCCTCGGCTGAACTCAAAGCTACTGACTTATGTTTTCGGCTGAACTAGGAAACAACTCTTAAACCCAATCCAAAACAACACCCTGAGGTGCTCTTCCTGTCAGTGGCACATCCTGCCCAATCTAGTCTGTGTAGCCAACCAAAATCACTCCATCTCCTCTGACATAGTTCAAACCAAAATCCATTGATCCTGTATTACACCTCATAACATGCTTTGCCCCAATCCATCCAACACTCCTAGGCTCCACCATGTACTGGATGAGAGTGTTCACAACAAAATAGATATTCAGTCTAGTGTTGACCAGATACATCAACAACCCGATCAATTGCCTGTATCTCGTAGCAACCACCAACTCAGAATATGAAGCACTAAGCTTCTTCCAGTTGGTGACCATAGGTGTAGACATGGGCCTAAGTTCCCCATACGAAATCTGCTCAAGGTGTTTGTTGCATACATCCCCTGTCCCAGAAAGATATGACCCTCCTCCTGCCAAACCTCCATGCCCAAGAAATAGTGCATCAATTCGATGTCTTTCATCTCAAACTCCGATGCAAGACTCAACTTTCACTTAGCTATGAGATGCTCCACTCCCGTGATGAATAAATCATCCACATACAGTATGAGAATGAGTGTATCCTCACCTCAAATGATATAGTACAGGTTAGGATCTGCCTCGCTCTTTTCAAACCCCATCTAAAGCAAATAAGCATCTATCCGTGAATACCAAGCTCTTAGAGCTTGCTTCAGACCATAAAGTGTCTTTCTCAGAAGGCACACAAGAGAATCTCTCTCCAACACCTCAAACCCCTGCAACTGCTCTATGTACACCTCCTCCTCAATAAATCCATTCAGAAAAGCAGTCTTAACTCTTTACATCCATCTGATGTATCCACCAACCCATCTTTGCTTCTATGGCAATAATGCTCTGAATAGAAGTGTATCTCGCAACTAGTGTGAACGTCTCATCAGAGTCGACTCTGTCTATTTGAGAGAATCCTCTCGCCACAAACCGGACCTTTTGTTTCTCTATGCTTACATCCGCAGCATACTTGGTCTTGTACAACCATCTGGAAGTCAAAACTGACTTCCCCACTAGCCTCGACACTACCTCCCATACATCATTGCGCATGATGGAGCCATACTCCTCCAGCATGGCCTCTCACCAAACCTGTTGGTCAGTTGCTTGCGCAAAAGTCGCGGGCTCTGAATCTGTGATGCTTTTCAGCATTGTCAAGTAGGACCCAAGCCTCTCTGGCACTCTGCTCTCTCTGAACAACCTCTTTGCTCTCCAACATTCTCCTTGGCTTCCTTCAGGGTCTCCTGAAACCATCTCAGTTTCCTCTTCCCTAGAGTAACCAAAGGAGAAGTGATATCTCCACTCCCAAGAGTCTCAACCTCAAATCTCATCCCAACACTCTGAGATCATGAAGCCTATGCACCCTCTGCCTGAATACTCTGCAACTATGATCCTGAATCCATACAATGTGACCCTCTCACCCCTGAAACTGGTGTACTCAACACATGAGGTTGTGTCCCCTCTGATGCATCACTCTGAGTCTGCGGGACCTCCTCAACTCTATCACTCGACTCGAGAGACCTCCTGAAAGCTCTACCCTCCTGAAATCTGACATCTTTGCTCACCACCACTTTCCGCTGTGATGAAATGTAGATCTAGTAGGCCTTCGAGACCTTTGAGTATCCAACTAAGATCCCCTTCTGCACTATAGGATCTAGCTTTGTCCTCTTCTTTGACGGGACAAGAGAGTATGTCAAGCATCCAAAAATGCGAATATGCTCAACATCGGTCCTCCTCCCAGTGAAGACCTCCTCAGGAGTCTTCCTCCCCAAAACTCTGTGGGGACTCCTGTTCTACAGATAAACTGCAACAGCACTAGCCTTAGCCCATAAGTATAAAGGCATTTCCTGATCATGAAGCATCGATCTCGTTGCACCTGTAATAGCCATGTTCTTCCTCTTTGCAACCCCGTTCTGTTGGGGGTTGTAAGGTACGGTCCTCTGCCTTCTTATCTCTGTCTGGGTACAGAAGTCAATAAACTCTGTGGAGGTATACTCGCCTCCATTATCTAACCGTAAGACCTTGATCTTCTTTCCTGTCTAGTTCTCCACAAGAGCTTTAAACTCTTGGAACCTCGTGAAGACCTCACTCTTGGCCTTTAGGAAATAGATCCAAGTCTTCCTGGAGTGGTCATCTATGAAAGTGAGATAATACCCAATACCACTCAAGGATACTCGAGACATAGGCCCACACACCTCTGTGTGTATCAAATCCAGTATCCTAGCTGACCTGCTATCACTATTGGGAAAGACAGCCTTGGTAAACTTACCAAGGGCACACCCTCTACACACATCCTGATGTGTTATGCTGAACTGTGGCACTCCTGTCACAATCTCCCTCAACGCTCCAAGAGCCCCATGATGTAGGTGAGCCATCCTCCGATGCCATAACTCGCATAACTGATTGTTGTTGTCGCAACTCGTTGCCAAGGCATGCAGTGGCTGAAAAAAAAATCTATACATTTTTCCACCCCTCGCTCCAATCACCTTCCCATAGGTGATACTAGACCCCTTACAGTGTATGAGGACCTCTGTCCCTCCGAAGGACACCTCAAGAGCCTTTTCCTGGAGGGTGGAAACTGAAATGAGATTTTTCTTCAACCCAGGGACAAACAACGCATCCCTGAACGATATGGGTGGCATAGTATCCCTTTGAAATGCCATTGTTCCACGCCCAGCAACCCTGACAATGGTATCATCTCCAAGTGCAATCTCCATCTTGATCTCAGGATCTTCGAGACCAGTGAAGTGCTCTCTCACACTATAATGTCCCCACGTTTGCACATCATTATATTACAGAGTGTTATGTTGACCAAAGTAGCCAGATGGGGGTGATAGCGAGTACGGGAGCTATTAAGGGGTTCTATTGGGCCAGACTTAAATTGCTCATCTTATTTCATCCTCATGACCCATTTCGCACAGCTTGGCTTTGGTTCCATTACATTCCGACGATTTCCATAATTTTGAGTTATTATGGGCTATATGTTAATTAAATTCACTAAGAAGGTCATATTGGGCATAATACTTGCAGGAACCTCTTAGTGTAATAGCTCATCGGAATTGGGAGGAATAGCACTACAGGATAGGATGATGAGAAGTGACTTTTAGTGGCCAGAGAAGCCATAAGGAGGGATAAATCACTTTTTAAAGGTAAAATGGTTAATTAATTAATTAAAGTGATTTAATTAATTAATAATAAAATAAAGTAAAAGTCACTCGGAGAGACAAGGTGAACAGGGAGAATAAAAGACAAATAGGGGCCTCTATTCTCTCATTATGTTGATTATGAGTTTGAGATCTGGCTTCTTCCTAGTGAGCCCATGCACTTGGGGGTTTTGAGGGTTTTGACTGACCAAACCCTAGAGATCAGCTCGGTGGTGAAAGATCCCACCCAACCTAGTCCAAGCTTGGTCACGGAGGTGAAAGATTCCTCCCTCACCATTCTACATCATTTTATTTCGGCCACAGGTGGATCCTACAGCAGTTACAGGTTCATAGTGAGACAGTGAACAGCTACAGGGGGTTTCCAACAGGAGGGCGCACCATCTTGAGAGGAGTAGCTCAATCTGGAAAGAGGAGGAGGATTCTGGGAAAAGGAGCTTATGGGTATTCTTGGTCTAGCCTAGGGCGCCTTCTTTAGCCTACTCCGGAGGGTTTTTCTTTGTCATATTATTTATTGGAGCTTGGCACGAGTTGGGGAAAAGGAGGGCACACTGTAGATTGAGGATTCAGTCATTTGGTGGGTCATCTCTTCATCATTCAGCCTGAGACTTTGCCAGGGGGTTTCACTTAGCTCGATCCACAGTTTGGCATCTTTCTCAGAGGGTTTGGTGGCCATTTTCAAAGAGGCCGAATTCTTGGTTTGCTTCAGCCAGTGAGGGGCGCATTGTGCTAGGAATATCATCACATTTCAGCTGGGTTATGAGTTGGTTTTGTTGTACTTTCAGTACGGACTGTACGAATATTCTCCACAGCAAATGCCTCAAAATCTATGCCTCTATCCTTTGCCTTGATTTATGTGCTAGACTTAGTTGTATGGCCTACTGAATCCATACTGTACGACTCGCATTAAATGCTATATGGACAACTAGTGGGTAGTTTGATATATCTTACAACCACTAGACCTGATTTGAGTTTCTTTGTGAGCTTCATTTCCAAATTCATGGCAACGCCAAAGGTAGAGCACTAGACTACAGCTAAGCAAATGTTGAGATATGTAAAAGGGACACTTGACTTTGGCATTCTGTCCAACAGAAGAAAAGACCCTCAATTGTGTGGGTATACAGATGCAGATTAGGCAGGTTTTGTCGATAATAGAAAATCCACTTATGGATATGTTTTCAGCCTTGGCACGGGTGCAGTCGGATGGACTAGCAAGAAGCAACATGCAATAGCCCTTTCATCAATAGAAGCAGAATATCAAGGAGCAATGAAAGGAGCATGTGAGATAGTTTGGCTCATGTGGATGCTTTCAGATATGCAGATGCAACAAACAGAGCCAACTCCCCTATTATGTAACAATCAAGGGGTAATCAAACTTGCCAAGAATCTAGTCTTCCATGAGCGTACCAAACATGTTGATGTACATTGCCACTTCATCGGACAGCTTGTAGAGGTTGGAACTATTGAGTTGCAGTATTGTCCAATAGAGAACTAAATTGCATACATTCTCTCCATGTCTTTGGGTCCTGAAAAATATGTAAAATTCTAGGATAAGCTTGGTGTAGTTAGTAGATTGACCATTTAAGGGAGGGCATTAAAGTAAATATTAGATTATAAAGGTCAATTAGATATTAGACTTGGGAATTAATAAAGTCAGTTTGACTTTAGTTTATTTTGTGTTTTTATGTCTTATTTCACTTTATTTTGTTTCTCAATCTAGCCCACATTCATAAAGTGGATTGACTCGACTTGCTTGTAATCTAAGTCACCTGACACGTCCCTTATGGGCCAAGTGTCTGTATCCGCGGTGTCACTATGATGACACGCTATGGTACATGTCGGACACTGTGTCAACACGTGTCATCACCTCGAGACACGTTCTAAAACCGTGTCAGACACCATCTAAAACCGTGTCGGACACCATCTAAAAACCTGTCCTTCGTAAAAGAGCCTGCGGGAGGTTAAAAAAGGGTTTTCCCTTGTCTTTTAGCTGTTTCATTTCACTGTCACCGTTGGATATTGCAGCCTGGCAGCCAGCAACCATCGCCCAGTTCACAAGTAAGTCCTCTAGGCTCTGGCTGAGTTTGGAAGCTTTATGCAAATTTCCTCAATTCATTTAGACACCTGAATGTGTGAGGTCTCTGTGTCATTTTCTCGTTTGGAAACTCTTTGACATGATTATAAAATTTCAAACCCATGTTTAATGGCCAAACCCAGTTTTATGACAGCCAATTAAACTCGGCATATAATGGGTATTCGCCGAATCTGAACCAATAGTTTTTTGAATGTTGATCCCAAACTCCCCTTCGATCCATTATTACTCTCTAAATCCACTAGAGACATTCCAGTTATAGGAGCATTATTTATGATCTGCTCCTCGAAATTCATGCCAGAATTTCCTGCACACATGTATAGGTCTGCTCCTCATTTTCTATGCCTCTTCCTTGTTGTATGGCTGCCTCAAAATCTGTGCCAACTGTTACAGCTCAAATCTGGGCATTAAATGTTGTACGGCCACCTTGGAAAATGTGCCAAAACCACCCAGAAAATACCACAGAAATTTTCCTCGAATTCTGTGCAAGAAAAACTGTCATACGGACTGTACGAAATCCGTACAGTACGGCCTGTTCAACCTGGTTGTTCTTTCCTCGATTTTCATGCCACTTTTTTGTTGTACAGACACCTGAAAATCCGTATAGTACGGCCTCCTTTCTGAACTATACTTCACCTCGATTTCTATGCCTTATTTAATGTTGTACGGCCTGCTCAATCCGTACAGTATGACCTGCAATAAATGTTGTACCTTTTCCTTGAAGTGCATGCTAGATTGTTGCCTCGAAATGCATGCCCTAGCTCTGCAAAAATGGCCTCTTTCCTCAAACTCGAATTTCTACTCTCTTGCTCTCTCAAAAAATGTTTCATCTACACAAGAATGGGTGCGCCCTCCTACCCTAGTCGACCTCATGAGGGAATCTCAAGAGTCATCTCATCCAACGGTTGAGATTAGATGAGATCAACGGTGGAGATAAAATCACTTTAGTCACCCACTTTCCCTAAGTCTCAAAAAAGTCACCTTTTAATTTGTCTCTCACAAATTAAATGACTAGGGTCCACATTAGGCACTTTCTCACCCCTTAGGCGCCTAGGTAATGAGAAACACTTGCCTAGGTACTTTTAATATTTTTAACAATGATTTGTTTCTATTTTATTCTTATAATATCTTTCCCTAAACTCACATAAGCACACAAGGTGTTTTCTTCCAGCTCTTTGGAACTTGTGATAATGGTACAAGGGTTCACACGAATGGTTTAATTTTCAGTTTTGTTCCATTTCTTTTCTTGAAACATTTTGATAGACCTAACATCCAAAGCACCTCTGGAAACAAGTCAATGCAATACATGATGCAACGACCTAACTCAATATGCTAACATCACATTCATTTTAACACTATCTGAGGGCTTAATCATTGTTTTACTGCAGAATTTGGGCAAACATATTAAAGACATGAACACATGGATCATTCATTCGATTCCTTTCCTTTGAGCATTGTGTATGCATGTTGACAAACCTGTGGTAATATGCTTTGAATGCTCACTGTTCTGTGGGTTATTTGTATCATGTACATTGTATACGGTATCACCGTATAAGACTATCAGGATTCAGTATGTCTATGTTCTATCATCTATGAGTATGATGTTTAGAGTTTGAGTGATTTGTGTGATGTATGATGTATATTTTTTGGAGTTCATGATGTATCACTGAATCACTAATCAATATCTACTATAGTCTATGATCTATCAATATTTTGTATATTTCAATAATTTTTAACTTACAGTCTTATATATATTAAAATTATATATATATATATATATATATATATATAAAATTAAATATATATATATATATATATATATATATATATAATGTGTCCCCCGTGTCCTCTGTGTCCCATGTCTTTGTGTCGGGTGACTTAACTTGTAATCATATATAAGAAAGCTTTTGCTTTCTCATTATTATATACAATATGGAGAACTCTTTCGAGTTATCTTGGTTTCTTTATATGTTTGATTTCCATAATACAAAGAACCCACTTAATTGATGAATGCCCTTTCAAGATGGTAGTGGTGGCACATTGACGACAACGGGGGTAATAAATAACCCTTATGGAGGGATTCATTTACTAGGATGGTGCCATGTGGATTTGAATTTATGAATTAAAATTTAAAACATACATTTATTATTTGAGAGGTTGGCCTCAGGAAAGGGGTCCCAACTTAAAATTAGAGCTAAAAGGGCTTAAAGTGGGGAAACAACACATAATTTACTCAACAAGAGGTGCATGGTTTGGGAGGCTTTCAAGGTCGCATAAGGTAGTGCACTAGAGTTAGGGAAGCCCTAAAACCTCGAGGAAGATACATAGGGAGGTGCCCCCAAGCGAGAAGGACAGATTTGAGGGTTTCGAATATCTTTTACTCACCCTACAACCCTAAAAGCACTAAACCCTAGTTTAGGATCGAGAAACCTATAAATAAATGAGAGTTCTCATTTGCCAAAGGGTGTGGAAGAAGTGTGTGAAGAAGAGCTCAAGGACTTTGCTGAAGATCTAGTTGAAGTGAAGAAGTACAAGGGCACTTTCAAGTTGAGGTTTGTCATCTTTGTTTGTATTTTCATGGGTCAATTTGAAAAGTTCCAGTGACATTGGTAAAGTGACAAGTACTGCTCGGTGGAACAGTAACACTCAAGTCTTCCATCAAAGATAAGTGTGCTAACAGTACCACTTGCGTTTTACATCAAAGATAAGGGCGCTGATTAAGTATAACACGCCATACAGAAATATGGCAAGCAACAATGTTTGGTGACATTGGCCTAGTGACAATTACTGCTAGGTGAAACAGTAACACTTAATTCTTCCATCAAAGATAAGGGTGCTGATTAAATAGTGCATTGTACAGTAACACTTAAGTCTTTCATCCAAGATAAGGGTTGTGATTACACATAAATACACTGTACAGAAATATCTAAACCATGAAGTTAGGAGACATTGGCCTAATGACAATTAGTGCTAGGTGAAACAGTGAAACAGTAACACTAAGTCTTCCATCAAAGACAAGGGTGCCGATTAACCATAATCCCTTACAGTTTGTAGGGTCAGAAATAGGAGTCATCGTTATGACACTCTCTTCAAGACATAACAGCCCAGTCTATGCTCCAATGAATGTCCATGATGTTCGTAATGCTATACCATATCAGCTTATGGTCTAAGTCACCTGACACTGAAACATGGGGACATGGGACATGAAAATACATCTATGCATATATCTTAAAATTACAGAAATACAATATAGGCATAAAGATGTAAATTGTTTGAACATTTAGATAATAGAACTACAATGCATCAAACACACAAGAATACACCATAATCCGACATATAGAGCCATGAACTTTAGCTTTTTCATTCATTGTCATCAAAACATATTATACAGATAGATGATCGATGGAATTGCAAATGGCAAATACAAAATAGGGTAGAAGAATCTCGAGCTTGTCCTCTTTCTCCTCCAACATATCCAGTCTAAGTGCTGCGTCAATGGGTGCAGCAGATGACCCCTCAAGAGAATCACCATCATCAAAAGTGATTAGTTCTAGGACCACTGAATTAAGCTCCAAGTATTGGTACTTTGAAAATAATTGAACAATGCCAACACTCATGACATTAGCTATTGGCCAACGTTGGGACACATGTGACCTAAGTGTCGGAAAAGCGTGGGGCATGTGCCTTCAGGACATGTGTCCCCTGGATATCCAACACTTAGGTCCCGAGTGTATAGGTGTCTGCCATGGAGATACAGGACACTTGGCCTAAAAGGAGTGTTCTGTTTCAGAGGATATGGTTAACTGATTTCCATGGTAGATGACATGCTGCAGTGTTTTCACATTTACTATTGATAATGTATTGAGAGTCATAAGACTTTGTTAATCTAATTAAGGAGAAAACCCATTCTTATGTTGGAGCATACCACCATCTAACTTAAATAAGAGATTAGTGACCTCTGACTCAAAATCAATCCATGACAAGTGGATGTGGGAAAATGAAAACTATCTGTACAAAAGAAAAGATAGATCTTAGAATATATCGTATAACATGGTGTTCAATACAAACATGACTTGCAGTCTATGTCCATTCATGAAAAGTTCCAAATTCATACAAATTTTGAAAGCACCAACCTGATTAAGCAATGAACATCTTTCAGAAAACAGCATTGCAAGCAAAGGTATACTTTCCCCAGGTGCAGCACGTGCAATCAGAGCAAATGAACTTAATCGCTCATCTCTAGCTGGATGCAAAACACAATATAAGGTTGAATGACGAAAGAACCATGAGGACATGACAAACAAGAACATTGTTACCACATGTTCCAGACAAGAAACCTTTTCATTTTTATAAGAAAAAGACAAGTATCTTTTTCACAAGAGAAAAACAACAGACATCTCAAATTTGTAAAGAAACATATAGCTTGAAACGCACCATCATCTATCAAGGAAAAGTGGCATAGAATATACAATAATGAAAGTATATAACGTATGACCAAATGCATTGATTATTCGAACACAACAGAAGGCCTACTGCACATACCTGCAACAGCAGCCTGCAATTGTTCATTAGAATCTCCTTCATCATAAGCAGATGTTGCAGCGGCTGCATCAATAGAAAAGGCATCAGCCAAGACTACAAACGATATTCAAGACAAATTGGCCATTAGAAAAGAAAAATAAAATGCAATTGAAAAAGATTATTATAGATGATTAGTGGCATTTATGTAGTGCACGTTACCTCTTAGCTCAGTCTCTACTATTGTTTTGAATACTATAGCTGCTGCACTCATTCCTAGAGCTGAAGCTGGTGGTTTCTTACTAAGTTCTGCTGGCTGTACATAAATAACATGATCCCTATGAGATTAAAGTTCAAATTTCAAATTTAATGAAAAAAAGGTGAAACCCCACACAAATAGCCACTAGCATGGAAATACACAATATACTTATGTAAATTACAAATGCAAAACCATAGATATATTATATTATAAAAAGAATAGATTATTAATAATGAAACTTAATACTGAGGGTACATGCTTACTTGCAGAAAAACAGTCCAGGTATCTAATAAAATGTCCAGAGCTTCTTGACTCCATGTTTCCTCCTCTTCATGATTCCCAACATTAGCTTTTATAACTTCACACGTCAAGGAGGATAATAAACTGAGTGTACTCAAATGCCTGTGGAACAAACCAAAGACTAATAAGGATATAAGCTGAAAGGAAACAACAACAATAAAAATATCAATAACAATTCCTCTAAAAACTACTAAAATCCAATTTTTGAAAAGCACAAAAACATATTAATGTAGAACAATGGCAAAGTATAAGCCTCAAGATCAAATGATTGGAGTTGATAATAGATAAACAAACCTTGAATAATCATTGAGTAACTGATCAAATATAGTGGGAGCAGTCAAACTTGCTACCGAAAACAATGCACGGCAGCCATCAATCAGCTCACTGCATAATAGATGACATAACAGTGGGTTAAAAATTGCAATAAAAACAAAAGATCAGAAAAAAACATACCCACAGCCAGACAGGCATTGTCCATTCATCACCTCTCACTTTTTCCAGACTTAATAGCTGATATCACGGCATCTGGAGGATCAATCCACGTCATGATTCCAGAAAGTATTCGCTGCAAGTGTTGCTCTTGTGCTTGGCCACTGCCTGATTTCCAACTATGTTATTAACTTAACTGTAATGCATAGCTACTTTGGAAATCAAAAAGAAAAGTGATTCTAAAAAGCATAGAATCAGCAATCACGTTATTGACCATCACTCTGTATAAGCCCCTAAGCAAAGTCCTTTTTCTAAAAGCTAAAGAAATAATTTACACACCACCTAGATAGACTATGAAGTAAGTGAACACCGTGAAGTTTCTGAACATTTTTTCCTTTTAAATAACACAAAAGCTGTTGCATATGTATGAGGCTGTTCACTAAAAATTTAACCTGAATCTAGACACCAAGGCTCAAAGTTTCACTTGCTACGGTATTGGAGCTTTTTACAAAGATGAAATCGTTGTTTTAGAGGCAGAACAAGCAATTCAATCTTATCAGGTAAGCAATCATATTATATATCAGATAAATGGACAATAACTTGCAACTCTGTCAGAGAAAGGGCATTTAGTTTTAGAGTTTCTGCAAACTCGGTTCCGATTCATGGCTTTCTCCAATGGGGAGCTCAGGCTTCCCTTCTACATTCAGGGAAGCTTCTGCTGGCTCTTGCTCTTTGGAGCATGATGTTCCCTCAGAATTTAAAGCTCTCATTAAATCAACTTTTGAAAGGGTGAAATCATTTGCTAAAAAATTATTTTGAGGCTTGTGAAGCGTTAGGAAGGAATACCCAAAATATAAGTCTCCCAAAGAACTTCAAGCTCAAAAGCCCTGATATTTGAGGACAATGCTTTAGTTGGAAAATTTATGGGTTCGTGGTCATCCTCAAAAACGTTACATGGCTGGCTACCTGTGGTCCTCTCTCCTACAGGGATCTGTCTCCTGATACAGTTGAAGAGCTTATTACACATTTCCCTTCAACCAGAGGGAGGATAGGGACAAAAATTTTAGAAGGGCACCTTAGTTTATGGGCTGAAGTGGGGATTATATCTGAACAGGCAGACACTTGAATTCAATCCCTTGGAGGAAACCCCCACAACAGTACCTACATGGGTAAAATTGTTGCTTCTTCCTCTATATTTCTCAGAAAAAGAAACTCTCTCCTCAAAAGAGAAAACCAACTGAAATTGTCTTGAATCTGTCTTCTCCTTATACTGTAGAAGAGCTTCTTATGCTTTTCAACACTTAGGAGTTGCCTTGGCACTCCACACTACAGTTGCATGTACTATGATAATATCAGAATTATCGTGATAATACTGCCAAAGCCAACCTCGGCGATAATATCGCCAGAAATAATCGCAATAATTCAATAAATTGAAATTATCGAGATAATTTGAATAATAATGGCGACACGATGGAAATTATCACCCTGTTGCTTTTCCGTCTGGTTTTTTCAACTTTAAATTGTGATCTTGGGTTTTAGTCTCTCATTTTGCAAACGGTGCTTAGGGGGATTGAACTCTAAGGGCATTGTGACCATTTTCCATCAAGCAAACAAGGGAAATCTATAGTTTTCATTGCCATCAACTAAGCATTTATAGAGTGGGGATCTACTCCAATATACCATATCCATTGGACCATGTATGTAAAAAACATTATGCACTGATTTTCTTTTTCTTTTCAAGATTTAGTATAGGGTTTGCAATGTCCATTAGATATACCTCATTTTGCCATTTTTTAATGGAGGATTTAACATTTATGTAACTATGGTATTTTAATTGTAGCATTCTTGAAGTTTTTTGCGTATTTGGATTCTAAATTTCCTGCATTTTTTTTGTCCCATAGGTTTACAAATTTAATCAACTTGCTTCCAGAATATTCTATTCTAAGTCATAGGTTACATGTGGAGGTTAATACCTCCCGCAACTACCAAAACATCAAGACTCCCTCTTATCTAGGGAGGTATTAACTAAGATGTTATTTATGTAGTGGTCTCAAACACATCATCCATCTCACATGGCATGGGAAAGACTCACATGGTCTTGCAGACTAGTCTACAGGTAGCATCACCATAGCCACACAAGCTATCATATGATCAAAAAAATCATGTAACAAGTATCATCATCATAGTCGCACATTAGCCATCTAGCTTGCAAACACTGGCCCTCCATCTAGTAACCTTTGATGCCACTGATCAACACTCTAACTGAGAATCATTTCCGACACTACAAGTCGGCATCTAGTTCATATAGAACTAGTAACTCGTCAGTTCACACAGAATCTGACTCAAAAATTTAACACTCCCTCTTAACGAGGAAGGTATTCCTCTTGGCACGATCATCATCACTGCTTCTGCTCTTCTGCACACCTTGGCCATTATCTTTTGGAATTTTATGAATCCATACATCATAAGAAGTTATGCACTTTCACTGGAGTATCGTACCATCCTGCGTTGGAGTACCAACCTGCGTTGGAGTACCAACCTGCATTGGGGTAGCATACTAGCCTGCGTTGGAGTACCAACCTGTGCTGGGGTAGCATACCAGCCTGCGTTGGAGTACCAACCTGCGTTGGGGTAGCATACCAGCCTACGTTGGAGTACCAACCTGCGTTGGGGTAGCATACCAACCTGCGTTGGAGTACCAACCTGCACTGGGTAGCATACCAGCCTGCGTTGGGGTAGCATACCAGCCTGCATTGGAGTACCAACCTACGTTGAAGTAATTCCCACTACTGGGGATCTCATCACTTCCCTCTACTGGGGAGCACATCACTTCCCGTTACTGGGGAACATATCACTTCCCGCTAGTAGGGAACACATCAGTCCCTCTCACGAGGGAAAATCCTTCTGGACCACACCAAGCTTGTCTCGGAAGTACTCAAACTTCACTTTCGACAAAGGCTTAGTCAACACGTCTGCTACTTGTTCATCGGTAGCAATATACTGGAGCAAGTGTCTCGTCATAGTCTTCTCCTTGGACCACACCAAGCTTGTCTCTGAAGTACTCAAACTTCACTTTCGATAAAGGCTTAGTCAACATGTCTAGTACCTATTCATCGGTAGCAATATGATGGAGCAAGTGTCTCGTCATAGTCTTCTCCCTCTTGGTGGGAGAATATTCTGGACACAAATCAGGATTTGTACATCTCTAGGCTATTTATCTACAACATGCTTGATCTTTGTAGATCAACTTGGAAGTCATCACTAACTTCCCTTTTGTTCTCAGAACCAAGGAAAAGATATATATCTGAGTCCTTCTGACTAGCTTCCTCCTCGGTCACTGTAGCAAAGTCTACTAAAGCAAGGGAATCTTCCCATAAGATATCATATCTCCTCGAAGCCTCTGAAGCTTTGATCTAGCCTTCTCAACCCATGGCATTTGTCTATCAGTCTTGGAAGACGTCTCTCTCTTCCATCTGAATCTGAAAGTCTATGAGTCTCCATTCTCCCTCTGAAGCTTAACTCCCTCTAAGTTTGTATAATCTTCGGAGCCATCTTCTCCTCGTGATATGGCTCATCAATGTTGCATCCTACAAAGTTTCATGGGACCACGTTGGTCTCTTCTTCGTTACTGCAACGATTCTGGGTAGGCCCTTCTGGCTCTACTAACTCTTCCTGATGATCTGAAGAGTGATCAACTGCACTAGAGGAATTTGTTCGGTCATCTTTGGAGCCTTTTGCTGCTTACAATCAATCTCCATATGAGATACTATGTATCTCACAAAAGTTCCCTTCTTCGTCTTCTTCTTTATTGGTACATGGATGTATACGGTCATGTATACAACTTTTTATCTGGATAGTTTGCTCCATGTCTCAAACTAGAGACCATATAATATGTTGTCTCCTGCAACCGTCACTATAGCTTCCCTCAAAGTTATCACCTGTGACCTACCCGGAACAAGGACAACAAAGGGAAAAACAGTAGACAAGAATAATACTCTTATAATAATAAAAACAAGAATGAGAACAATAATAACAGTAGCTCCTTCTCAGAGCTATTGCTTGTGACCTACCAGGAACAAGAAAACAAGAACAAAAAGTATAATAGCATTTTCATAAGAACATATCTATGTCAACAAGAATAAAAAAAGACAATCTCACGGTAATCATCATATTATTACCAAGGTGACCTGCCTGGAAGCAAAACAAGAAGTATCTCCTAGAGGAGATGTTAGTTCATCTTACAAGCATTTATATCAATAGTACTCACATGCTGGCAAGTATTCATTGTATTTAGTAGTAATAGAACCTTTCAAGGATTGTTGTCACAACTAGTAATGTGGCAATTATCAAACTTGATATGTGCAAATTGGAAACTTATTAATTTAATCAAACCTGGAACCTGGAGTCTTATCTTCAAGAACGAGTGTTGTTGATTTTCTTCCGAGTCTCCTTCACTCAAGATGACAAGTATTCTCTTCAACTTGTCCCATGTACTTAAGACAATATGTTTTCTAGAGAGAAATTTGAGTTAGAGAATGTAATGCAAATAAACTCTGAAGTCTCAACCTTAATCAATCTAATACTTTGACTAAAGTTAGTTTCTAACTTTAACTTTGAACAGAGGTTAGTATGATAATCATAACTTCAATAGATCAAAATACAACTAGATGTTCATAAGGTCACAATAATGCCATAACAGCTAGAGGCATATGAAAACAATCAAACTTGGACTGTGTTGTTCCTCTAAATGTGCTGGATCTGAGATCCCTCCGGATCTACGATTGTTGCTTGGACTAGAGATCCCTTCTCCTGCAATCACACTCAAAATAGTGATACAATTTTAAAATATATAAGTACATACCTCTGGCAGCAGGCAACAGCAGACAGTGGCACATCCGACAGCAGCGGAAAGCAATGACGAACCCTAAAACTTCAAAGTGCTCCAACTTGCAATCTAAAGGTAACCGGAGATGCACTAGGGTAAGGCGCACTAGAAAAACCAAAGATTGGGCCCAACGTTTCACAAAAACTTTACTACAACTGGTACTGCAACTGGTGTTGGCACTACAACTGGTGTTGCAACTGGCACTGCAACTAGCACTGCAACTGGTGTTGCAACTGGCACTGCAACTGGTGCTGCAACTGGAACTACAACTGGTGTTGCAACTGGCACGAAGGAATTGGCATGAAGGAACTAACACTGCAAACCTAGGGTTTTTATGAGGAAACCCTAATATCTCAACTTCAGAAATTTGCATATATGATCTGAGGAAGAGAAGTGCCCTACTTAGGCAACCTTCTTAGTGAGTTCAGTAAGTGCTCAACGATCTTGGAAATGGGGGAAACTGAGGATCTTCCTTCCAGCAGTTAGACTGATACGAGGTAAACCAGCTCTGATACCATGTTGAAATTTTGGTATGCTCCTTTAACCATAGACAATGTCACGTCATTGTCACCCAACCATAGGCATTCACATATGCTACCCTCGAGCACACCAACCTTTACTTAGAATAATTCCAGCAAGCCTACTCCAGAACCAACAGATAAACCCTAGTTGCTAACTGCAACAACAACTCAAGACAAGTAAAGTGCTCTTTCTCCAAGGGTAGCGCACAAGAGAGAGAGTCTCCATATCCACAGAACAAGTACCATACACAACTGCAGCATTTGCAGCTGCACTACTCTCTCTCTCAAACTTGCGCCATACTTAGCAAGAATATCACCAAGAGAGAGACCAAGACCAAGAGATGACCATGCGCCCTTATTCCTCCTTACAGCTGCAGTTGCAACTGCAGCTCTCCACAAGACTTGAGCACTAACTAGGTGTACAAATAAGTTAAGACGTCCTCTATTTATATTAATTTGTCCAGTGACTTTTCTAGTTGAGCCGACCTGACTTTCTGGTAATTATATTTTCTGTTTATCTTTTTCTTGTGAAGCCAACTTGTATTTCTGGAAGATAATATTCTAATATTATTATTCTGCTAGGTCGACTTGTCTTCTAGGGTTTCCATACATCTATTTAATGGTTCACTTGCTTCCAGAATATTCTATTCTAAGTCATAGGTTACACGTGGAGGTTAATACCTCCAGCAGCTACCAAGACAATAACATTATGCGCACAAGAGGCATGGATTTTCTTGCTGATTCTTAATTCTGCCTTTAGGAAAATTTGACTCTGAGCTGCACAGAGGCTCCTGAAACTCGACTTTCTGCCTTCAACTTGCTAGGTCCCAGCCTTATGACCTTGATAAACCTTCATACCAGGTCAGTAACAAATGTGGTACTAACAGAAAGATTGTCGAGGACTGGGTTTACTGACGCTTCATGCCTGCACTTTCGGAGGTAGAAACCATTAGCCAATTTTTTTGGAACTGTAAGTATTCTCAAGAGTGTTGGGAGTTTGTATGGGCTACTTGCAACATATCCTGTATAGGAATATTTTTTGGAAATCTGCCCTGCTAGGGGATGTTGACTCCATTGCCCCTTCTCACTTCAGTGAAGTATGCCATTGCATTAGAGTTTTTACCTTATTTGTTATCTAGAAGATTAAGTGTGAAGCTGTATTCAGAGGGCCCAAGTTCTCTATTCTTTTGTTTAGTGAATGTCATTTTGATGAACTGGCTGTAGAGTTCAGACTCCAGAGTTAAAGGCATTCTCATTAGGAGAGATGCAAGATATTGTGATCCCAAGGCTCAATCAATCTAAATGCATTCTTACTTCCCTTTAGGTCGTTTTGAGTGCCTTCAATTTGTACTTTCTATTGTATTATGTTTTTTAATGTATTTCAACATAAGCAGCAATTTTCAAAGTAAAAAACAAAAAGGCATCATTTCTGGAAATAGCACAAATTTGGAGATGACTCAATGCCTTTTCAGAGAGTTTCTGATTAGTCCCCTGTAAATTAGAAGTTCTAAATTACAGAAGAATGGGAATTAACAAGGAAGGGGTTCCCTTCTCCCACAAACAAGGGGGGGTCTCATACACCAATTTGGTGTCTGGCTCCGCTCTGACCTTAAAAATTAAATCATTATTATTATTATTATTATTATTATTATAACATGGTCACCACCTATACTAAACTAAAGAATATTTTCAATTTACTATCAGCCAATTACAAAGGTTGTGTAATCACATTTACAAATTTGTCACTAAAGTAAAAGGACCGTTTTCTTATAAATAACTGGCTTACAAAAGATATCCTTTGCATATCTTGCTATTTAGAAACTAAATATAGAGATTTCTTACTTAGATATGGGAATAATATCAAGCCAAGAAATTTACATCAGACAACTCAAGAATAACTATAAAATATTACCACTAAAATTTCACATCGTGTGATTTAACTAAAGTTAATATCTGCTGCATAGTCAAATCATCTCAACCATTCAATCACTCATCCATGTGACTTAACATTTCATCCAATTCTGCACGATAAAATGGCACACTTAACATAAATTATACAAAAACTAAACTTTATATCACAAGAAGCACCCTCACTTAAGCTATCTTCTAGGATGAGGATAAAGACATGAAATATATAATCTTTAATTAAACAGAATAAACAAATGTTCAGATCCCTCACATTTCAAAGAAATGGTCCCAACCTGAAGTGAAGATACTTCCATTCAAACAGCACAGTTGTACAATAAGCTGCCGACAAGAAAAGGCAAGAGGAGAATCCATCCAACTCCCATCTGCTGAGCTATGTTGTCGCAATGTTGAATAGAACTCCAGAAGCCAGTTAACATTGTTTGGAGATAGTAAAAGGTCATGCCAAGCAGGTCCTGGCTGAACCATTAAAATGGTATTAATAAATTGTGATAGATAGGGACCATAGTTCAACAAAAGTAATTACTAACCAAGCTTCCTCTCAATTAACATTAGCATCCTCACCTGCACCAAATTCTGTTCAGTAGATTTCTTACATGCAATTTCACGGCCCATAGAAGATAAGAAAATATTTGTTCTGTTCTTCCCAAAAATCATCGCACCTCCAGCCACACGATCTGCATTCCCTTGAAAATCCCAGTTCAAAATTTGAGACATGAGACGCAAAGCTGCAGCACAAACCTTCACTTCCATTCCCGTGCCTTGGAATGTCCTTTGAGCTACACTGAAAGCGGCCTCTTGAGCCCAGCTATAAAATCGCTGCCATTGCCAAAAGAAAAGGTGACAAATCCTCACATTTACTCCTAAAATGTCTGCAAACAAAGGTATATGACAAGGAACCATTCAACCTTTTTGCATTTTAAAAAGAGGCTACCCAATAGAAATATAACCTGCAAATAACCCAATTCAAAGGAAGCCCGACAGTCTTCATGGAACTCTGCAGGAAGCCCCATTGCACTGGCAGTCGAAGGTGAAAATTCAGAAACCTATGAAGCATGTAAAAATAGAAACCACTTTAATACAGAAAGTGCATCACTTATAAAACCTATGAAGCATGTGAAAGTATAAATCTTTTTAATACAGAAAGTACACTATAGGATTTTAAAAGTAAATCTCTTTAATACAGAAGTTACATTAAGTATAAATGACACTAAATATAAAACTGTGCAACCATTGGACAAGAAGAAATTTGTATTAACGTTCAAGTAAACAGCATTTGAACTTTGAAGCCTCATTACATACCAATGACTCTAGAAAAGTAATCGCCGTGCTCTGGGCAGCTAGACCGTGGGCACCTAAAACAGCTTGTTTCACCTAAACGGGCAATAAACTCATTACCCACAACATTAGAAGAATAGTTTTGTATAAAACAAAAAATAAACAGTTCAATTACTCAAAGAGAACAACAAAAGAAGAACAAAGATCACTGTTCACAATTAAGTTATTAACCAGACGCAGTCAACATGAATGCTGCATACATAATTAAAATACAACACAAGCAACAAGGTGAACACAATACTATAGAACCTCATGTCAATTATGGATCCATAACCAGCATTGGAGGTTTGAAAATTTCTTCTATGAGTAAAAAACAACTAAAGAGTTGCTTTCATATAGTTACAGGATTTACAAATAATTAATTAACTCTAAAAAGACTGCTTACCATAAGATAAGAAAATATAAATCTTAAATCAAATTAAAAGGGTCATGACTCGGGTCATAAGATCCAAATCATTACTAGTGAAACAACCGACTGATATTAGGCTAAATTTTATAATTCAAGTGAAACAGTGTCTTTCAGCATAAAAGATTTTAGAAACTACAAAATACCACAAAACACCTTCCTTGAATATGAAGTTCTAAAAAAGGAAAAAGAGTCAATCGCCTAAGAAAAGCTTGGAATCACCACAGGCAAAGTATATTTTCTATTAGACTTATATCACTCTTCTTGTGGTTGCTACTGTTGCTTCTGATGAAATCAGTAGGATCTTCTTTGTTGTTATATTTATGATTTCTTATTGTTACTACTTTTATAATTTATACTTAACCTCTCATATCCCAATTACATATATTACTGTTTCAGTTGACCATGTCAATACTCGGTAAAGTCATTCAAAGAACAACTTCTTTGCTGGCATTTAGGACTGCCATGATTCACCCTTCTTGTGCAGACATAAATCATTTATCTCCACAAAACGTCCAAAGTCCACCTTTATTCCATACACACCTATATTCAAGATGTTACTTTTATAATTTATACTTAACCTCTCATATCCCGATTACATATATTACTGTTTCAGTTGACCATGTCAATACTCGGTAAAGTCATTCAAAGAACAACTTCTTTGCTGGCATTTAGGACTGCCATGATTCACCCTTCTTGTGCAGACATAAATCATTTATCTCCACAAAATGTCCAAAGTCCACCTTTTTTCCATACACACCTATATTCAAGTTGTTATAATCTACTTTCAACGAAGTTGAAGATCCCCCATAGCATGCTATACCTGTTCTTAATCCCTGTATAAACCTAAAGTGTCACACCATCTATTCCACACTCATGTCTAACAATCTGGTAAAAAGAGCTATGGCTTTTCCACCTTACTTTGTGGTTGACAATTTTTATCTAAGAAAGTGCTTTAGTCATATCATTTTGGGGAGCAAAACTTTCTGCCATGATGTCTTCGTTTGTTTGCAAAATAAAAGCGGCATCATTTGAACCTTAATGTGTATAGGAGGCCCTGAATTTTCAAATTGAATTGTCATCATGTTCAAAGGCATCACTTTGTCTACACCTCATCTCTACTGATCAAATGTAAATATATAAATAGACTGTTGAGTTAAACAAAAGTATAATGGCATTATCTTTGTTCTCTTATAAATATATTTTTAGTTTAGATATTAATGCCCACTGCTCACTGTAAGTGTCCAGTGGGCCTTGTTGACCGCCTCTTCAACTAGGGGGTCAACTCCATGTACCATGAAGATATGCATCAACAGATGCAAACATGTCAGAGACTTTTTGGTTCTACAAGGCAATTTTTGCTCCAGCACATAGTTTTGTAAGCGGGATTTCCGCACCCCTGCGCGGGTTTATAATGTAATAGGTCTACGTGGATCATGGTTAGGTCAATTGCCTTAGGGTTTCTTCATTAGGACAGTTCCTTTCACTGAGTGTTTTTTATCCTCGGGAGGTTAATGTGGCCTAACTAGCAGGGTTAATCTCCCTTGAGTTTTTCACTCCCACCCAATAAATCCTCCAAAGTGGTGAAAGGCGTTCTAATGAAGTCATTCATAGGTAACTAGTGTTTAGGAATGTTGTAAATGACCATGTAAGATGGCACGCAAAATTTCACGGAATTCCGTCAAGTCTAGCTAGGTTTTTTTTTAAGTTGGGAATTAATTAATTAATTAATTAATTCTGGGTAATTAATGTAAAACTTAGGTCCCGGAATTTTTGATAGGAGTATTTGTACTCAAAACAAAGCTAATGAGCCCCCCTAAACCCGTGGACCAAGTTTCAACTCAATCGGACAAGTTTTGCTAGGTTTTTTGTCCACTTAGAAGTTTTTTCGGAAAACGACGATTTTAATTGCCAAACCCAGGACATGGGCAAATGTCAATTTTGTAATAATGGACCAAAATCAGTGAAGTAAAGTGTGAAGTTAATGAGATGGACCCCACCATAACTTTCGTACCCATTCCTACCCTTTTAAACCCACCTTTAATTATTAATCACCTTTTAATTCATTCCCCATATGAGGAATACGTCCCCCCTCCCACGTAATAGTTTGAAACTCTCTTAATTTGGAGCGTGGGTCCCTTCCTCATCTCATGCACCCTTCCTCTCTTATCCATCCACGTCCTCTTTGGAGTGTGGACTCCACACTCCTCCCACTCTCCAAACCCACGTACCTCACGCTTTTACCTAAACCTCACATACATCTCACACTTTACCTCACATAATAGAGGAAACGTCCAACTCAAAGTTGGAAACTCACTTAAATAAATGTGTGGGGCCTCACCTCACCCACTCACGTGCCAATGGGGAGTGTGTTCAACACACTCTACCCACACATCCCCACTTTCCCCTTCCAATCCTCACGCCCTTCCCTTCTAACTCACGCTTTATCCTTGGTTTTTTTTGGGATGTCTAACGTAGAGATGGAAACATCTCCTTTCAAAAAATGAAACTTCTCCCTTAAGGTATGCGTGGACTCGCTCACTTGCCAAGTATGCCTCTCCTTGCTTGCTTTCTCACCCTCTACTTCATCCTTTTTCCATTTCCCCTCACCCTAAAAGCTTAGTCTCTCATTGGCTCGTTTTTGTCTTTGAGTTGTCTTGTCCCCTGGATGTTTGACACTTGTCAAAGATCCAAGAGGGGTCTCTTGGTCCCTCAAGGCTATTTAAGAGACCTCTCACTCCCTCATTTGACATCTTTCTTCACAGAATTGTTATGCTACCGAATTCTCCCCATCCCTCTCTCTGTCTCTCTCATTTCTTTCACATTGCTTCACTGGTTTTGGCTCTTGAAGAGCTTGTAGCAGCATTGATGCTACAACCTCTTCCCATTTAATTATACAGAAATAGCTTTGGAGGAACTATGGCGTTCAAGATTAGTCTGGATGTGCCACTTATTGTGAGATGATATCATTTTGAATCTTTATGTGTTTTGGTCAATAGTTGCTCAAGTGAATTAGTTTACTAGGCTAGGTGAGCCATGGGTGAGTTAATTGGATCTTGATTTGAGTTTGGGGATGCCACCAAGGAGAGGTGTGCCCCTCTTGAGGAGAGGTGGTGCATTCTTGAAGAGGGTTGCCCACCTCTTGAGAGGTGGTGCTCCTCTTCCCTCTTCCTTGTTAAGATGTGGAAAATTAGGAGAGTTGGGTGAGAGGTGGCAGCCCCACTTCTCACACTTGTCAACTCTTTCCTCCCCAAGTGGTGCGCCCTCCCTCCTTGGGAAGTGCACCCCTATTGCTATATATTGAAGCATTCTATCCTTTGTTAAGCTAGTTGGAGCTTGGGAAGAATTGTTTGCTTTGTAATTGCTATTGTACGATTTTTGAGTTGGAATAAAAGGCTTTGGAGGTTAGACTAGTGTAACATGTTCATGTGTGGAATTTCTATGTCATATTGCCAAATGTGAACTATAATCTGTTTTTGTATTTTTGCTTCTAATTGGTAAATCGTGGCCTTCTAAAAGAGTTGGCTCTTTATTGGATAAAATTAGAAGATCTATGTTGCTTTATAATTCTATTGTTCATTTACATTAGATGTCTTTATATTGCATGCTTATTTCGGTTGATATTCATGCTCTCTAAAGTTTCTTTTGTAGATAGCTCCATACTTTTAACAATTTGTTTTGCAAGAAGTTTCTAAGTTTCAGGTTCTCACACTTGAAGAGGAGTTTGAGTTCGGTTGCTTTGGCTTCATTCTTCAAGATCTAAAGAAAGACATAGTCCCTCTTTGTTCCATCAAAACGACTCCATTGGCCCAAGATTCTAGGCATTTCAAGCAATTCTCTTCCACTCTTTCTTAAAGTTAAATAAATTTATGGTTACCGAGTATTGCATGCAAAGTTTTTAACATTTAAATCTTCATTTTACATCTTGCTTTGCATACATTGGTATGGTAAATCCATTTTGCAATTAAAGTTTAATCCATTTGAAGCTTAGATTTAGCATTGAAACTCACTTTTTTAGCAAGCATTAATTCAAATTTTTCAAAGCTAAAAGGTAGTTCAATTCCAAGTGCTTTCAAGTTCATATTTTGCAAACTAAGAGCTTTATTTCTTGCTGTCCCAAACAACCAATAAAACCATTGAGGAAGTTGCTCTTTCAGCTTGCCTTTGTGGCCATATTTTGCTAGTTTAGTTTATTTTTATCCTAGACAATTTTCACTATAAGTTTTAATTTTTCCCACAAGTTATCCAAAGTGTTTTTGGGCATCTTTTGGGTTGTTTAATTGTTGTTTTTTGCAGATTTTCTGACAGCCAAGGGGAGATTCTGACAAATTTTGGTGGATTTGGACCATCTGGGACCCCAGAAGCACCTATCCTCCTTCCTAAACATTTCTGAAAACTTGTAAGCTTAGTGGTCTTGTTCCATATAAGGGACCACAAGCATTTCCCAAAAAAAATTGTAATCTAGATTAATAAAATCAATGGGCTACACAATGCCCAGTCTTCATCCCCCCTGGGGGATCGGTGTCTTGTGTGATTGTCTCATTTTTTCCCATCTTGCTTATGCTCTCAATTTTCACTAAGTTAATAAGATAAAATCAGTAATAAAATCAATCACAGCACCGCAAAACAGTAGTTTAGATTTCATTTTCATAGATTAGCTTAAGTTAGATCTCAATTTGTAGATTAAATTTCAATATGTAGATTAGTTTCAAATATTGCAATTTAATTTATGCATTTCAATTTGAAAATAAACCATTCCCTCAGCTCCCCCCATTATGTTCCTGACCCCTACTATGTGAGCTTTGGCTTGATCTCCAAAGGTAAGTTCCACGTAGAACAAGGGTTGGTAAGTGCGGAGTAGTTTTAATTAGGGAAATCCAATATTGATTATTGTTTAATTGGGATCCCGCATTGAGCTTCTGTGTGAAAGTCAGGGTGATACTCATTAATGAAATTATTCTCTCCTTGTTGGACCTCCGACATTGCTCATTGTTTGGGATTTTGTATTGAGCTTGTGTGTGAAGTCAGGGGGATACTCTCCTCGTTGGACCTCCGACATTGTTCTTTGCTTCCAATTGAGGGATAATCCTTAGAGGGCCAAATCTAGATTAGATTTCCTTTTTGCAAATCACCTACACACACTTCACACTCATAAGTGGTTTGCACTCACAACAGCCACATCACAATTAAATCACTTAACAAACTCATAATAAAACTCATCAAGAGCACTTGCAATACATCTTCATTACAGTAGCATTTTCATTTATCTTGCAGCAATATTTCCTTATTGGCATTGGTCTCTATTTCACTTTGCTTACTATCATTTACATACAAGTATCAGCTATTGCTTTCATTTCATATCATCTATGTATAAATGCTTTACGTGTTGATATCTTTATCATAAGCAATTTCATTTATTTGTCATATATGTTACTAGTATAGATTCATTTGTTATCTTGCTCTTGAGTTCAACAAACTCTTAGAATAATAATTTTGCTTAGATTTAGTTCAAGCCTTGGATTTTTTTTATTTAGGGACTACCCCCCTTGGCTTCGCTAGGAGTTGGCCTAGATGGAGTGACAGATTTTCGTAAATTTTTAGACCAATAGGTTTACCAGTGTATTTAGATCTTCTTTTATATGTATCAATCATATACCATATACTGAGAATATGAGCATCATAAACAAGCACAAGAAGACACAAAGAGTTATCCTGGGAAAACCCCAAACCCGGGGGAAAACCCAGCCAACCTTTCATAGATAGATTCCTTCTGATAATATAATCCAACCATGAACAAGCTCACAAGAGCAAATTGATAATGAAGAAGCCCCGATACAAGTCTAGCGCACCAATCAGAGGTAGCATACCAAGCAGCTACTACAGCAGCACCATACAAAACCACGGCACCCCTTCCCAGAGATAGTGCACAAGAGAAACCACCACCAAGAATAACCAAGAACCCCAGTTGTTGCAGAGTTGCGTCTTCTCCTCTCCTCGGACTTGAGTGAGATACTTGAGTGAGTGAGTGTGTACAAATGAGCAAGGCGTCACCTTATTTATAGTCTTCAAGTCAATTTAGCTGGCGTCGACTTCTTCTCTGGGAAATTTGATTTCCCCTTTATCTTTTCCTATGGGCCAACTTCTCTTCCTGGAGGCTCTAATTCTGCTTTATTCTTTTTCCTGTGGGTCGACTTCTCTTTCGAGGTGTTCTTCCACTATTCAATGGTCTTCCTTTGACTTCTGGAATCGTCTTCTCTTCTAAGAAAGGTTGTCCAGGAGGGAATACCTCCCGCAGCTACCAAAAAGGTCAACACTGTTGAGATTAGTACCTGAGGAG
>JZKD02S2005245.1:414066-428645 GCA_000966675.3 Picea glauca
AATTTTAAATAAACTAAACTAAACTTAATTTTAAATAATTTAATATTAAAATTTAAATATACTTGTAAATAATAAATATTAAATGGTTAAACTAAAGTTTAAAGTTTAAACTAAAGAGTAAATTTTTAAAATACTAAACTAAATAATAATAAGTTATAACCTACTACTAGTAACTAAACTAAATAGTAAACTGTAAAACTAAATACTAAACTAAATTAAAAATTTAAAACTAAACTAACGGCGAGTAAACTAAACTAAATAGTAATTACTAAAATTCTAAATTTTAATATATTACTAAATTAAACTAAACCTAATAGCGACTAAACTAAACTAAATTCTAAATTTTAATATATTATAATATTACTAAACTAACAGCGAGTAAACTAAACTAAATTTTAATTACTAAAATTCTAAATTTAAATACTAAATATTAAAGTTTAAACAACAATTAAAAAATTGAAAATTTACATACCTGTGAGTCGTGACCTGTAGCGGTTGACCACGTTCAGTCTGTTGACTCTGCTCCCAAGTGCGCCTGACAGCTCGGAGGCTGTAGCTGTTGACCACTGTGCAGTGTGCACTGCCCCCGTGACTTGTAGTTGTGAGTGTGCCCGACTGTTTCAGTGTTCACTGCCCCATGAATGGTGAATGCGCTGACAAGTGCACTAAACCCCAAGCAACTCGCCTCAAACTTCCGCTCCAACAGATATCTTTGCAATGATTTGGAAGTGGGGTAGGGTCCGTATTTAAAACAAATACACAGAAAACCCTAAAAAATACCAAAAACCTAAAAATTTAGTATAATTTTTGCTCGGATCCGCGCATGTGGGGTCGGGAGCTCGGGATCTGTCTCCTTTTATTGGGATCCATTTCCAATTTTTCGGAAACATTTTTTTTCCTTCCATGATCCATTTCCAGTTTCAGCGAAATCGACAGGTGGGGTTTTTTTGGTGTTTGCGAGCGGATCCGGATCCGGATCTGAAACGCGGATCTAGCGTTCAAACCGGGCGGATCCGGTAACATAGTTGAAGATTGATCCTCTCCCTCCTACACTGCTTTCTCTCTTCCTTGGCCTCTTTCTTCACCTTCAGAAAAAATTGTCTTCGTGAAAAATGAAAGTGTCTTTACCCTCAACCTTAACTTTGCCTTTATACTTTAGTTGAAACCCTAATCTCTCGGTGAGAACAACGATGAGATTAGTCTAAATCACTAATGCATTAAAAATGCACTTTATTAGACTCAACAGCTAATTAAAAGATGTTATGAACATAATATATAATAATAAATATAAATACATTATAATAGTTAATGAATAATTAATGAAGAGACACCTTCCCAATGAAAGGTCACGTCTCTTCATGGAAGGGCACCCCTGCGTGGGTATATAAGGCCCTCATTCTTATTGTATCTCATATTTCATATTCATATACATTATTATTTAATATATTATCCTTTATGGATTATAACTTGTTGTCCTACCTATATTGGGTATTTACCTGGTGAACCGGCTTGGTTCACCACAAAAGACTTTCACTTTATAAATAAAGTGAATTACAAAATAGATTTGACTTGGACGACTTCATGCACGTTTGACACAAAACCTATGTGGAATTTCTTGTCCAAGCTACAAACATCAACACTCCCTCGTAGCGAGGAAGGTATTTTGCACCAATCCAAGTTTGTCCCTGAATGCTTCAAACTTCTCTTTTGTTATGGGCTTGGTCAGAATATCTGCAACCTGTTGATCTGTGGATACAAACTGAAGCTTCACTGTCCTTTTTGAATCCTGTCTCGAATAAAATGATACATGATCTCTACGTGCTTGGACCTGTCATGAAATACTGGATTCTCGGAGAGGTTGATACAACTCTAATTATCACAGTAAAGGACTGTGGGATCCAACTCCTGATCAAATAATCCTGCTAGTAACTTGCGAAGTCAGATGGCCTCACAACTAGCGGTACTAGCTGCCATAAACTCTGCCTCTATTGAACTAAGTGCCACTGAAGTCTGCTTCCAACTGAACCAAGATATCATCGTTGATCCCAAGCTAAAGCATATTCTCGAGGTTCTCTTGTTGTCTGTTGCACTGCCTACCGAATCTGAATCTGTATACCCCTGCAACTTTACCTCACCATCTCCAAGATATCTCAGCCCATACTCCATTGTGCTCAAGTATTTGAGCAAATGTTTTGTTTCTACCCAATGCTCCTGCCTCGACTCCACCATGAACTGGCTCAAGGTGTTCACTGCAAAACATATATCTAGCCTAGTGTTGACCAGATACATCAAGGAACCTATTAGTTGCTTGTACAATGTGGGACCCACCATATATGAATCTGACGTAGTGACCTTCATCAGATTAATGACCATAGGCATGGCCATGGGTCTACGGTCTTCCATTCGAAATCTCTTCAGGATCTCAACTACATACTTCCCTTGCCCAAGGAAAATCTCCCCTCGTCTCTGCCAAACCTCCAACCCGAAGAAGTAACGCATCATGCCAATGCCCCTCATCTCGAACTCAGTTGCCATATCTGCCTTACAACTGCAATGAGCTTCTCTAATCTTGTAAGGACATGTCATCTACATACAACACCAAAATGAGCAGATTAACATCAACAAATATGAAATATATGTTGGGATCTGCTTCACTTTTGGTGAAGCCCATACTCTGCAGGTATCCATCGATCCTCGAATACCATGCTCTCGGTGCCTACCTGAGTCCATACAAGGCCTTTTTCATCCTGCAAACATGGGACTCCTTCCCACTGATCTCAAAGCCCTGAGGTTGCTCTATGTACACTTCTTCCTCAATTATCCCATTGAGGGAAGTTGTCTTTACATCCATCTAATGTATCCTCCATCCCATAATGGAGACTAAGGACATCACTGCTCTAATGGAAGTGTACCTGGCGACTGGAGCGAAAGTCTCCTCATAGTCCACTAAGCACTCCCTCCTTCTGGGAGAACCCTTTCACCACATACCTCGCTTTGTACTTCTCAATGTTGCCATCTACAACATGCTTGATCTTGTAGAACCACATGGAAATCACCATCGACTTCCCCTCCAGTCTTGGCACAATATCCCATACATCATTCTTCATGATGGAGGTGTACTCCTCGACCATGGCATCCCGCCATACCTGCCGGTCTACTACCTCCTCATAACTAGAAGGCTCGGAATCTATGACGTTGCTCATCAATGTCATGTAGTTCGAAAACTTCTTCGGAGGTCTACTCTCCCTGAATGTGCTTCTAGAAGCCTCAACATACTCTTGAGCATCCCTCAATGTCTGAGTGAACTGGAAGGAGCCAACGACTCCTCCTTACCTGAAGGTTGTTGCCCTAAACTAGAAGTCATTGGTGACCCGGGATCAGCCTTCAGAGCTTCCTGCTCCTCATCCTCTGTCACAAGAATAGGCTCATGAGACTTCCTGGAAGCAAAGTACTCAAACTTTACATCCCTGCTTACGATTGTCTTCCTCTGATCTGGAATGAAGACCATGTGGGCCTTTTAAGTCTCGTTGTAACCCACAAAAAAACCTTCCTGTTGGAGGGCTCCAACTTGGTCATCTTCTCTAAAAGTACATGAATATAAATTGGACAAACCAAAAATGCAAAAATGACTCACCTCTGGTTTCACACCAATGAATGCCTCCTCTGGTGTCTTGACCTCCAAGATCCTGTGCGGACACCTGTTCTGAATGTAAATTGTTGTGTTGCATACTTCCGCCCAAAGAAATATCAATAAGTCTTGGTCATGAATCATGGCCTTAGCAGCTCCTATGATGGATCAATTCTTTCGCTCTACAACTCCATTATGTTGTGGGTTGTACGGAACAGTCAACTCCCTCTTAATCCCTACCTCCTTATAGAAATCCTCAAACACGTAGGAGCTATACTCACCCCCATTGTCCAATCTCAAAACCTTGATCTTCTTCCCTGTATGGTTCTCAACAAGCGCTTTGAACTCCCGAAACCTACTAAAGAATTCATCCTTGGTCTTTAGGAAGTAGATCCAAGTTTTGCGAGAGAAATCGTCAATGAAGGAAACATAGTACATGCTTCCTATGATTGATGCTAATGACATCGGTCTACAAACATATGAATGCACCAGATATAGGATACCCTTAGACCTGTACTCATTGCTTGGGAAAGAAGCCTTGGCATGCTTGCCAAGCATGCACCTCTGCATACACCATGTTGCTCAATACTGAAATCTAGAAGACATGTGACTATCTCCCTCATAATAAGCAACACCTTGTGATGCAGGTGCCTCATCCTCTTGTGCCACAACCCACACAAGTTGTTTGTGTTATGAACTAGGGCTCAAACAAGTTCACCCTGCAACCTGTATAAATTGCCTTCCCTAACCCCAATCACCTGAGCTGTTGTTGGGCTAAAATATTTCGTTCCAATGAGGACTTGCTAGTTCTTGAACTCTACTACAAAGCCCTTATCTTCCATAACCAAAATCGAAAGCAAATTCTACATGAGACATGGAACAAACAACACGTCGTCAAAGTCTAAAGAGTCACCTGATTGGAGTCAGAAAGGAATGGTACCAACTCCTGCTACTAGATACTTGGCATCATCAGCAAGCTCAACTTGAATTCCTGATACGTTCAACTTAAACTCCTGATATGTGCTCTGTTAGAATTGAAAATAGTTCACAGGCGGATGTCATATGCCTCGATGCTCCACTATCTGCATACCACGCGTTATTCGAAACTGTGCTGGAAGAGAGGTAAGATACCATCAAGAAATCATTCTCGAACCTAGAGACAAACTCATTCATCTAAGTTTCAGTAGATGTTGCTACCTGGTGTACTTGCTTCCCTTTACCCTTCTTCTTCGAACATTGTGATGCATAATGGTCGTTCTTATGACATATGAAGCACTTGGTTTTACTCAACTCCTTCTTCCCTAGATGTGATGCTAGCTCCTCACTCTTTCCCTTAACCTTTTTGGGTCCTTTACCTCTACCCTTCTTCGTTTGACCAATTAGGGCATGTTCATTGTCACCTCCATGTCTGTTTCCCTTTGACTCCATCTGAGTTTCCTCCTGGATACAATGATCCCATAGTCTTTCCCAAGAGGGAAGGTTTTCCCGAGCACAAGCTCCCTGAACAAATGTTTCCCAACGAGGTGAGAACCCATTCAGTGCCTTGCTTACTAGCTCTTTGTCTTCAACCCTCTCCCCAACTACTGCAAGCTAGTCATGAATTTGTGTGACCTTCATTAGGTAACTGGTGACTATGTTTGATCTCGTCATCTCAAGAGATCTGAATTTGTTGTGCAATATCATCTTCCAGTTAATGTTCTCACCGTGGTGAAGACCAACCAAGGCATCGAACATCTCCTTCGTCGTCTTCTTCTCGAATATGTGAGGGATCAGATGATCCTTTATAGCATCCATGATCATCTGCTTGGATTTCACCTCCTTCTTGTGAGCTGCTAAATCTTGTGGATCTGTCAACGTAGCAACTACATCCTTGACGATATCCTTGAGGTCATTCTCTTATAATAGAATAGTTACCCTGACTTTCCATGATAGGAAATTCAAGTCACCATCCAATCTATCCTCGAGCATGAGGTAGCTAATGCCATTCCTGATCTGCAAACAAAACTCCTACTCTTCTAATCTTCTAAATCAACCTCGCTCTGATACCATGTAAATTTTCTAGCCCTAGGTGATTGTTGTCCTATGTTTCTTTATTAATAACTCAAATCTTAAATTATTTTAATAACAAAATTAAAATTCTAAACATGCAACAGTCACACATATAGATGGAAAACATAAACAGCAGAAGCAAAATAACTTTTCAAGTATACAAGAATTGCTATCCTTCAAATCAGCTTATCATTAATGATCAAAACTTACAAGGACACCTCAAAAACAAGGTTTTCTTCCTACTGATAAAGAAAACTACAAAACAGATCTGAGAAGCCAGCTGAACTGACATGTTCATACGACTGTACGGCTGTACGGAACTGTCCCTGTCACTGTAGGGAACCACTGTTGTGCCTATGTTCTTCAACCTGCAATCACTGCAGATTGATCCTCTCACTCATGCACTGCTTTCTCTCTTCCTCGGCCTCTTTCTTCACCTTCAAACAAAACTGTCTTCGTGAAGAATGAATGTGTCTTTACCCTCTACCTTGACTTTCCTTTATACTCTAGCTGAAACCCTAATCTCTCAGTGAGATCAACAGTTGAGATTAGTCTGAATCACTAATGCATTATTTATTAGACTCAACAGCTAATTAAAAGACTTTCACTTTATAAATAAAGTGAATTACAAAATAGATTTGACTTGGACGACTTCACGCATGTTTGACACACAACCTGTGTGGAAGTTCTTGTCTGAGCTACAAACATGAACATATGGTCTTCCTAACTCCCAACAGTCTTCATTAGAGTATAAAAGGCATGGAGAAGACAAAGAGGGGGAGAATTATATTTCTTAGCGACTCTTGACATGGACACTTTGTCCCCTTGATAAGTCCATGATGGGATTATCCTCTGTATATATTAATGATATATAATAAAGCATTACTTTGTTGCTATAGATGATTGTCCCTACATGTGTGTGCATGCTGTTCTCTTGTTTCCTTCTTCATCCATTTCATGTTCTCTGAAGCACAAAACTCAGGCTTTATTCTGTTCGGGGAAAGTGCCTAGTTTAGGCATAATTTAAAGTGCAACAATACAAAGTAAAGAAACATTCATTTTAAGCAAAAAAAATGCACCTTTAATATTGCATCCTTTATCTCTTCCTTTAGAATCAAAATACATAAAACATCAATAAATACCCTAAGCTCATCTAGTCAAGTTTTAGTGTATACCAAGAATTAACTGGCATGCTTGGTATGGATGAGAAGATCGTCGGAAATCTAAAAGGGTGGCCTCTGCTTCTGCTGGATTGATATGCATCTGTTTACCAGAAAAGAAGAGAACTTTAAACCATCCATGATTGGAAAAGATAACAGTCGATAAAGAGAATATAAAGTGTGTAACAAAACAGGAGCATCTCAGATATATAAATGAATTAAACCAAAATAAAATATTAGAACTTATTTACATATTTACACACTATCAATAGGTCATGATTTTGTGAGCATTAGTCAAAAAGGAAGATTGTCGTAGATCTGAAACAAATAAAACAAACTAAAAACATTGAGAACAACAAAAGAATTCTCTCCTTGTGTGTCGGATCCTTCATGGCCCATTCTGCTTTGCTGACCATGTTCGTTAAAGGCTGAATTTGGTTTTACAATCAATGTGTTCTTTTGACTTGCATCTTGATTCTCTGGTTTAGTAGATTCTCTTTATTCCAATCACAGAAGATTACTTCGTTACAACTTCTTCCAAGATCCCTTTTATAGGAGTGGTTAGCCCTGATCTTAAAGTGTACATGCATTTAATCAGTGACACATCCCATCAATGATCTTAACCACTGAAAAGCATGTGCTTGCTTCCTCATTCATTGTGACACATGGATTCTATTGGCAAGCATATTTTGGGGCATGATTCCCTTCATCTTACCCTATTAAAATCAATTTCAAGCAAATCTTAAACAGCCTCAATATGCATTATTTGATAAGAAGATCTTTTTCACAAGGAAGACAGCAGGCCTTATCAATTAGGATATGTACATGTTCAGATTAAGAGTCTCACATAAGACTAGGAATGAGTGCCTACACTAAGTCAGCATCCTATTGAAGATAACCCCCTCACCAGAAATGCATGTAACCAAAATGGAGGTGCGGATTGCATAATTGAACCCTACAGCCATCAATCTTATTCTTGTGTTTAGTGCAGCCTTGGATGTTGGATTACAGGCCTTGTTGTTGTATACTTTAAAGATTGCTTCGACTCTTCTAAGACCTTCAAAATGACATATCTGTAGCCTTAATCTTAATGTCCCATAGTTCACAAGTGACAATATCCATATCCTTAATCTTAATGTCCCGTGCTTTCCAGGATCCCTTTTATAGGAGTGATTAGCCCTGATCTTAAAGTGTACATGCATTCAATCAGTGACACATCCCATCAATGATCTTAACCACTGAAAAGCATTTGCTTGCTTCCTCATTCATTGTGACACTTGGATTCCATTGGCAAGCATATTTTGGGGCATGATTCCCTCCATCTTACCCTATTAGAAGCAATTTCAAGCAAATCTTAAACAGCCTCAATATGCATTATTTGATAAGAAGATCTTTTTCACAAGGCAACAGGCCTTATCAATTAGGACATGTACATGTCCAGATTAAGAGTCTCACAAAAGACTAGGAATGAGTGCCTGCACCAAGTCAACATCCTCTTGAAGATAACCCCCTCAACAGAAGTGACATGTAAACAAGATGGAGATGCGGATTGCATAATTGAACCTTACAGCCATCAATCTTATTCTTGTCTTTAGTGCAGTCTTCGATGTTGGATTAGAGGCCTTATTGGTGTATACTTTTAAAGATTGCCTTGACTCTTCTAAGACCTTCAAAATGACATATCCATAGCCTTAATTTTAATGTCCCATAGTTCACAAGAGACAATAGATACTACAATTGCCCACTATGCTAGAATACATATGGGATTGGGCCTAGAATCTAGATAGCGATTTTAAATGCAGCAAAACTTAATGTGACGGATATGACATAGCTTTAAACAGAGATAAAAGAAATTACTATGACAAGACATTCCATCTCATAATTGTTACAAATTTGGATTGCCCCATGAAATAACCCTAACCCTAATCAATACAATCAGTGCACCCTCCTGCATGAATAACAGCGACAAAGTTCATGTGCCCCAACTGAAGGATGACTGTCGCATGTATGCATGCACACTCCTCCGTGGGATGTGCCCTGACTCAGCTCCTCATGCAAGCACTCCAAGTACCTAGGGATATGTACCCTTCTCTAAGAATAGATCATGCATGTGTCCATAACTGAACAGAACTGAAAGCTCAATTGAATAAGAAACTGAACTGGACTGGAACTTTTTAAATCTGGAACAGCAGCGAGCTGACTGTAACTGATGGTGGAAAAATTGGAAATATACTAAGATTGCACATGCATGCTGAAGGCATGCATGCAACCTTTACTTTCCTACATAACTGTGCCTCCTTCACACTATGTTGCACCCAAGAACCTAGGCAAATGTAATGTCCCGTTTTTCCTAGGCAGTCGGGATACCGTGATGGTTTATGCAGTTTCCCATAAACCATTAGACGGACGAGTTAGGGAAATGATATTGGTAAAGTCACTTTCGAATTATAAAGTGAAAACTTAGGAAAAGTGAGTTTATTATTAATAAACCCCTCTTTGAGGGTATTTCTCTCCAATTAATAATTAAATGAATATTTTAACGGAAAAAAGGACAAGCGAATGAATAAAAGGACGATTGAAGGGGAAAAAGGGGATTATCGACTATTGATTAAAAATTGAGTTTTGGAGAAGAGTTCGGTGAGCAAACAAGGGTTTCAGCTGGAAACCCATTCGGCACTCGGATTCGGCAGTGAAACTATCTGCCCTAGCCGTGGAAATCTCGGATTCGGCAGTGAAATTATCTGCCCTAGCCGTGGAGTTGGAGAATCCATTCAGGGTTCTCATTTGCAGGTATTGGCATTGTGGTTCGAAGATCTTCCTTGAGGGAAGAGTTTCGTTTGCAGATTGGAGAAGAGAGGGCAAGGTTCTCCTTGGCACGAGTGGAGGTTTTGAGTATTTTCTCCTTGAGCTAGGCGCATCTCCATTTATCTGGCTGCGTGTTGATCACCGGAGCCGAGTTCAACCTCTTCTTAGGCGTGGAAACCTTCTGCTGGGCGTACTCCTTGCTGTTCTTCATTTGTGGCTGCGTGTGCACTGGATTGGGTCGTATTCCTCCTCCCTAGAGGCCGTGTCTTCTATTGTGCTGCGTGGAGAGTAAGAGGGGGAGTTGCTGAAGCGTGGACCTCTACTGGACAACCTACATTGCAGGAGTAAGTGATCTGTACTGCATGGGGAACTGCTAAACCAATCCAAACAACGGAAATGCAATAATTTCATGGGTCGACTCCTCTTGGCAGCACTCGTGGGCAGATTTGGGTCACTTCTTCATCGCTGTGCTTAATTGGAGATTTCAGATCCCACATAGTAGTCATTGTGGTCACCTTTGAGAGGAATAATGCAGAGTTTAGAGGCTGCCATATCAACCAGCTCAACAGCAGAATATTGATCTCTTAAATCGCCCTCCTTACCAGCTCGTGGGACAGTTTTGGGTACTTCTTCTATTGCTGGGTGTATAGTGGAGATTCCGGGTCCACATACCATTCGTTGTCCCTATCTTTGAAGAGGTATTTCCACCTCTTGTTGATTGTCATCGATTCAGCATTAATATTTAATAAAAACAATCAAAGTTTAGTAAATTGTTTCATGTATATGTGATTGTTTCCATTATAGTTTTATGGGTTTTGCTTGATATCCAAATAAGACATTGCACACTTCATTGGGGAGGCATAAGGGGTCAGAAACCCAACATAACAGCAAATAAAACGAAAAGACAGCCTGCTGCCCATTAGAAATTCACCTACAGCCATAAATACTGATGCATGCAAAGTGTTTGACGAAAGTCCAACACCAAACCCAGGAGGTTTTTCCCAACTTTACAACCTAGAATATTTCAGCAAACTACTGCCATAACTTCTGCTGTATGGGTCTGCATTAAATATGCACCTCCTGCTGAAACTGGCTGACTGTGTGCACCCTGGAGGCTGGTGCTGTGGAGAAAAATTCCGAGCCAAACCAAGTAAAATCTAACACTCTCTTTTACTGAGGAAGGTGTTCTCCACCAATCTCATTCTCTCCCTCAAAATCTCGAACTTCCTTTCCCCAGGGGCTTTGTCAAGATATCCACAACTTGCTGATCTGTCTGAACATACTCGAGAGCCACTACTCCTTTCTGAACTCTGTTCTAGAGAAAGTGGTAGCGGATGTCAATGTGCTTGGAGGAATCATGAAATACTAGATTCTCAAAGAGTTTGATACAACTCTGGTTGTCACAGTAGACCAGAGTAGGCTCCAACATCTCACCTGTCATCTGTGCTATCAACTTGCAAAGTCAAATGGCTTCACAGCTAGCAATGTTGGCTGCCATGTACTCTGCCTCTATTGAAGTCGATGCCACAGATGCCTGCTACCTACTGAACTAAGATATTACCCCTAAACCCAAACTGAAGCAACAACCTAAAGTACTCTTCTTATCACCAACATCCCCTGCCCAATTGGAATCAACAAACCCATGCAACATTTTGTTATGGTATGGTGCACACCTCAGACCATAAGGTATGGTGCCCTTCAAGTAATGGTTATCCGAATTGGATCTTTGACAAACCCTTTGGTAAATATTGTAATAAGTATGTAACATTTTGTTTGATTTTAGTTTGTCTTTTTGGCAAAATTAGAATTGCAAGTGAACCGTTGTTCCAAAGGCAGCCCATTAAAACTAAAGGCTGTAGTGAAGAATCGGTGGGGAGGGGAATGAAAAGGAGAACTGGGGAGTGCAGCAGTGTAAGCAAGAGCTCAAAGAGTGCAGACTGCTTAAATATCCGTGGACGAATGATTCAAGAAGCCTATCCATGATGAACGAAGGCATCTCTGAGCCATGGCCATCTACGTTTACTTAGTCAGTAATAATGCATGAGAAATCTGGGAATGCATAGCTCGCCCCTGTATAATTATCTCCTGAGCAAAATAAAATCTCCAATAAATGTTGAACTCCGTGTATTTGTTTCAATTTCCTGGCTTTGTATGAATATCTAGTTCTGGTTTGAGATTGATTGATTGAGGAAAACGATTGGGGTTGTGCTCTTCATGAAATCGTTGAAAAAAGAAGGATCGAAGGGCATTCCTTATTAGAAATCAAATTGGTATTGATGGGTTTTTTTCCTTTTCCCTCAGACTGTCCACACATTTCTATTAATTGCTGGGCGACTTTCCACTAAACCATAGGTTGTATTTCCTCCTCTAGGCCACGTTTTAGCTTGTCGGTTGTGTTCCCACTCACCCACAGATCATATTTCCTCCTCTAGGCTGCATCTTAGCTTACTAGCTGGTGTTTTCCAGCTCCCAAATGGACTGTACATTGTGTGCAAATGGTTGTTGGGTCGCACATCACCTGACATGTCTTCTCTCCCTATCCTATAGGCTATACGACCCCTCATTGAGCAATTTGTGTCGGTATTCAACCATAGTCCTAGTGTGCGTGAAATTTGTGTCTTGGTTGGCTAGAGTGGATCTTGAGAGGATGAATGGGATTTGTAATAGTTTATATGTTTGACATGAAGCACCAGAGTGCCTCAACCATGTTTTGAATTTGAAACCAATTTGAAGCAAATCCATTAACAACAGAAGCTTGAACTCATATTCATGATTATAATCACATAGTGTGTTCCATTGTTGGCAATTAAAAGTAGAAAGCATTGAAATATGAACATAGCATTGAACCAAAACTATAGAGAATCAATCAAGTATTATTCTACAGAAGCATCCGTGTTGGTGAATTGTGTGGACTCTTAGTCCCTCAATTAAGAATCAGATGGTATTAGAGCAAGTTCCAAAGACTTGGAGAACACCTGCATGGTAAACACTGGCATCCAGTACCGAAATAATGGACAAGCATTGTTGTCGAACCTACATAAGAGCAGAGGACCATCAATAGCAGAGAGTTCTCATGAAGAAGAAACTGAGTATGAAGAAGATAAGGCACACCAACAAGAGCCCATGTGCAATGATTCAATTAAAAACCATTCTTCATCTTCCCATATTCCTTACAAAGTTGAAGGAAAACTTGAAATACCCATGTATGATGGACAAACTAATATTGAAGTCTTGGATAGCTAGTTGAAACAATTGGAAGTTTACTTTAGCCTTTATCAAATCCAAGAAACATAGCAGATTTCTTTTGCCTGTTTGAAGATGAGTAGACATGCTCTGCTGTGGTGGGAGAGTTATGTGGATGCACTGAGAATAGGCTCGCCCATAGTTATGAAATGGGAGGACTTCAAAGCATTGTTGAAGTCACAATATTATCCCATAAGCTACGAAGAGGAGCAACTCATGAAGTGGCAGTACCTTCGGCAAGAACGGGGACAAGGAGTGCAAGAATAAAATTATGAGTTTAGGAGGCCAGCCATCAGGTTGGGTATCTCTTTAGAAGAGCCAGAGGTGGTGATAAAGTACCTCAGAGGACTTTTCAACCATATTCAAAGAGAATTGCAGCTTCGTGGTGTGAAAAGCATAGACGAGGTGAGCAGGAAGGCCCTCTATATCGAGTTGGACTCCAAGAAGGGGCAGCAGCACATGAACCAAGAAGAAAACAGCAAGAAAAGGGACAAGAAGATTACAGCCACAGCCAAGAAAAGGAGGGAACCTAATAGGCATTGCAAACATTGTGATGCAGATGGGCACACAAAAGAGAAGTGTTGGAAACTTCATCCGGAATTGCGTCCAATGTGGCTAAAGTCCAAGGGGAAAGCAAAGGCAGCCATTGAGACAAAAGAAGAAGTGGTAGAAAGCACCTCTAATCTGGACAAAGTCATAGTTTGCACCACATTGCAACAGCCAAAGGTGAGTGGAGATAAACATGCACTATTCCGAATCAAAGTTCAGGTGAAGAGAGTGGTTCTCAAAGTAATTGGTTTCTGAAACATTACTGGATGAGGTTGGTCTAGAAACTTGTGATTTAGTTCAGCCAAGTTCCCTAGCATGGTTGCAAGGGAAATCCATTATGAGAATCACTTGGAGGTGTAAAATCAAGTTTGCCATTAGTGCCAACTATATTCAAAGACAATTGCAGCTTCGTGGTGTGAAAAGCATAGACGAGGTGAGCAAGAAGGCCCTCTATATCGAGTTGGACTCCAAGAAGGGGCAGCAGCACATGAACCAAGAAGAAAACAGCAAGAAAAGAGACAAGAAGATTACAGCCACAGCCAAGAAAAGGAGGGATCCAATAGGCATTGCAAACATTGTGATATGTTGAATTATAGAGCTTTGGAAGCTATTTTCCCTATTGTAACTAACCATGTAAATAAAGTTTTGATATAGTGTTAACTTTATGTCAAGCATCAAACACATGACAAGTGTCAACCTTATGCCAAGACAACCATATGCCATGTGTCAACCTCATAGCACCTCTAAGAGGGATGCTTAGGGAGGTTGTAGTGGCTAGCTTAGGGAGGTTGCTTAAGAGAGCTGCTTAGGATGGTTGGAGTGGCCAGCTTAGGGGGGTTGCTTAGGGTGGTGGTATGACATTTGTATAACAGCTGTCATACAATCCTATGACAGCAATTAGGGCAGCCTCTAGAAGAGACAAAGGAAGTGACCTTTGGGAGCATTAGGAGGTGGCTCTTGGGAACTTTAGGAGGTGGCTCTTGGGAACTTTAGAAGGTGACTCTTGGCAGCCAAAGGAGGGCAGGTATGAAAGTTGTTACACAGTTGTCATACATTCTTAGGGGGCTGCTTAGGGCAGCCAAACCAACCTATAAAAAGGGGCATTCACTTACCATTTACATACCTTTGTTTTGTTGGAGTCTTCT
>JZKD02S2005245.1:428695-446107 GCA_000966675.3 Picea glauca
TTGAGGCAAGGCATCTATTTGTTGAAATATTTTCTGCTGGTATATGGCTGTTAGTTGTTGGAGTCTTCTGTTGTTCCTTGCTGATATAAGGCTGCTACAAATACTATGTTAAAGCTGCCATAACTCTGTTGCAGCAAGAAGGAAAGTCAATTATCTTTTGGTGAGTATGTCAAGCTATTACTATAAGTGTTAGTTCAGCTATTTGTGAATTTTGTAAGTGTTGAAACAGAGGTATTGTTTCAGCCCTCTGAATCCTAGCTAGTTACTCTAAAGTCTTGTACTAGTATTGTACTTTGATGAAGAATCTAAAGAGAAGTTTTGGCTGGGTTTTCTACCCCAAGAGGGTTTCCCAGGGTATACTTGTGTTCTCTCTATGATTGTCTCACTTTCAGTGATCCTGATATATGCAAGATGTATTGGTATGTTGGTTGTATGCTGTAAATTTTTAAATTTACCTACATGCATCAATTTTTCAACATGATGTAGATGGGCACACGAAAGAGAAGTGTTGGAAACTTCATCCGGAATTGCATCCAACATGGCTAAAGTTCAAGGGAAAAGCAAAGGCAGCCATTGAGACAAAAGAAGTGGTAGAGAGCACCTCTAATTTGGACAAAATCATAGTTTGCACCACATTGCAACAGCCAAAGGCAAGTGGAGATAAACATGCACTATTCTAAATCAAAGTTCAGGTGAAGAACCAGAAGGTAAATGCTTTGTTTGAGGGTAGTTCTCAAAGTAATTGGTTTCTGAAACATTAGTGGAGGAGCTTGGTAAAGAAACTTATGATTTAGTTTAGCCAAGTTCCCTAGCATGGTTGCAAGGGAAATCCGTTATGAGAATCACTTGTAGGTGTAAAATCAAGTTTGTCGCTAGTGCCAACTATGTTGATGAGGTAGAATGTGAAGTTGCACCATCGGATGCCTGCGGGATGATGTTGGGTAGCTCATACTTGTGGGATAGGGATGTTACCTTCTATGGGTGAGAAAACAAGTATTGCTTGGTCAAGGGTGGCAAGGCATACCTCATCAAATCACATTAAGAGAGAGAGAGAGAGAGAGAGAGAATAACTCCCCTAGCAACAAAACAAGGGCACACAAACAAGAAGCAAGCCACCGTCGTCGACAATGGAAAGGTGGATATGGAAAGGCAAATGGAGGCATTGTGCTTCCATCTCCTTAATGGTCCAGCTTTTAGGGACCAAAAGCCTTCAAACGGGGAGGTGTGATCCGAATTGGATCTTTGACAAACCCTTTTGTAAATATTGTAATAAGTATGTAATGTTTTGTTTGATTTTAGTTCGTCTTTTTGGAAAAGTTGGAATTGAAAGTGAACCATTGTGATGGTTTTCCTTCCAAAGCCATCCCATTAAAACTAAAGGTTGTAGTGAAGAATTGGGTGGGGGGGTATGAAAAGGAGAACTGAGGAGTGCAGAAGTGGAAGCAAGAGCTCGAAGAGTGCAGCCTGCTTAAATATCCGCAAATGAAGGATTCAAGAAGCATGTCTATGATGAGCGAAGGCATCTCTGAGCCATGGCCTTTTACGTTTTCTTAGTGAGTAATAATGCATGAGAATTTTGGGAATGCATAGCTCACCCCTGTGAAATTATATCATGAGCATAGTAAAATCTCCATTTAATGTCAAACTCTGTGTAATTGTTTCAATTTTGTGGCTCTGTATGAATATCTAGTTCTGGTTCGAGTTTGATTGATTGAGGAAAAGGATTAGGGTTGTGCTCTTCATGAAATCGTTCAGAAAACAAGGATTGATGGTCATTCCTTATTAGAAATCAAATTGGTATTATTGGGTGTTTTTCCTTTGCCCACAGACAACCCACACATTTCTATTAATTGTTGGGACGGTTTCAACTCACCCACATATTGTATTTCCTCCTCTGGCCCACGTTTTAGCTTGTCAATTGTGTTCCCACTCACCCACAGATCATATTTCCTCCGTTGGGCTACGTCTTAGCCTGCTAGCTGGTGTTTTCCAACTCCCAAACAAACTATACGTTGTGTGTAAACGGTTGTTGGGCCGTACATCACCTCACATGTCTTCTCTCCTTATCCTATAGGCTATACGACCCCTCACAATGAGAGATTTGTGTTGGTATTCAACCATAGTCCTAGTGTGCCTAAAATTTGTGTCTTGGTTGGCTGGAGTGGGGCTTGAGAGGATCGATGGGATTTTTAATAGTTTATTTGTTTGACATGAAGCACCAGAGTGCCTCAACCATGTTTTCAATTTGAAACCAATTTGAAGAAAATCCATTAACAACAAAAGCTTGAACTCATATTCATGATTATAATCATAGAGTGCATTCCATTGTTGGCAATTAAAAATAGAGAGCATTGAACTAGAATTGCAAAGAATCAATCAAGTATTATTTCGTAGAAGCATCTGTGTTGGTGAACTGTGTGGACTTTTAGTCCTTCAATTATGGATCAAACGAAGCGCATGTTTTGCAGCTACCCAATGAATTTGCCTCAGGTCAACCATATAGTAGCTCAAAGTGTTCACTACAAAACATAGATCAAGTCTAATATTAACCAAGTACATCAAACATCCAGTCAACTGTCAATATATGGAAGGATCTGCCAAATTTTGAACCCCAATCAACATGCAACTTCAAAATTGGTGCCATGGGAGTAGCTAAGGGCCTATAACGCATCATCTAAGATCTCTTCAAAATCTCAACTGCATACTTACCCTATTCGAGGAACACCTCACTTGGACTCTACCACATGTCTAGACCCAAGAAATAGTGCATCAACCCAGTGTACTTCATCACAAACTCTCATCCCAACTCTCCCATGCACCTTGCTACATATCATCTACATATAGTTTCTCAAACTCCTCATAGGTATCAAGTCATCTACATATAGGGCCAAAACAAGTAAATCGGATCTATAAAATAAATATTTAAGATTGGGATCTACAAAATTTTGGGTCAAGCCAAACCTAACAATTACTCATAGATCTTAGAGTACCAAGCACGTGATGCCTGCTTTAGCCCTGTTAACCCCTAGATTTTCACCCTTGAAAATCTCGAGGGTTAAGAGCCAGCATGCACTATAGATTCTCCCAGAGTTTAGCACTTGTGGTGAGCAAGAGGTTGATTCCTGTCAGGCGCAAGTATATGATCAATACAAGGTTATTTTGTTCAAAGTTAGAGTTAGCTTGGTTTCCCATGCATTTGAGAGAGATGTCTACATACAGCTTGTGTTGCTACTTTTTAGAAGACATGGTTTGAGTGGGTCTCTTGACAGTTTGGAGCAGTTTTGAGCACACAGTGATGGTCCTTGCATGATTCTAGGCCCGATAGCAGTTTTTCGGGCGACGTGAAAGAACTTTCTATTTTTAGCAGTTTGAGCTCCAGGCCCTAGATTCAAATTTTGAGCACACATTATTGATCCTTGAGACATTTTGAGTCTTTTAGACCTTTTCTGAGATGATTTGGCACATATTTCTATTTTTAGCAGGTTGAGCACCAAGGCTCGCATGTTGATTCTGATTGCGGATTTGGATTCCTTATGGAAAATCAAATCCAATTGGTATAATATCATAGACATGCAAGTACTTTCTATTTTTAGTAGTAGACACATGATGGTGGTCTCCCAGTCATTCCAAGCATTTGTGGAGAGTTTGGGTCAGTGTCGACAAGTTTCGAATTTTGGGACCGCATAGCAGTCATCATCATCTCCAGTGGTGACAAGTGGCAAGCTCAGATTTCAACATGTGGCAAAGTATAAAGATGATGTGGCATTTACATGGCATCATGGACCCCCAAGGATTATGTATTAAATGAGAATTAATTAAGCTAAAGAGGTGGTGCATGGGTGAGGTGGCATTGTCTGGAGAAAGTTTAGCCACTCAAGGTTAATTTTTCTCACTCTATTCCTCTCACTTTTTATATTCTCACTTTTCATATTCTCACTTTCCATGCAACCAGTTTCTAAAAAATCTCCCTAAATTGTTTTTAAACTCAAAATTCTTAAATTTTAGGAAATCCCTAAAAATTAGGGCGAATTTCCCTTTAACTCATAACTCCCTCATCCCTTGGCCAAATTTAGCAATCTAACATGCGTTGGAAAGCTAAAATTATCCTCCATACACTCTCAATCGTAACTCACCCATGCGCATTACTCACTCACACTTATTCCCTCATGCACATTAATTCATAAATTTCTCACTCACAATTATTCCCTCATGCGCATTAACTCCTATTTTCTTCACACTCCTCTCCTATATATTGGATGGTCTTCATTGGTTATTGGTGGGATTATTGCAGCAGCTAGCATACTTTTCTTCTCTCGTTCTTAGTCTAGTTACTCTTCTTTAAGCAAAGTGATCATTGTACCGGTTGTGTACTATCAATTGTGGCACAACCAACCCTCTTGCAAGCCTATCAATAAAGAAATTGTGTTTGTGTTCCAACCTTATTTCTTGATGGTATTTTGTAAATTTTTGCGATTAGATTAGTCGCTTTCCTTGTTGTTCATTGTGATTTCTATTGATCTTTTGAGCGATTTCTTTCTCTATTTCTTGTCTATATTTCGTGTGCTAACCCTGCAAGATCCCTCCAAGCAAACAAACTATATTTTCCCCTTGTTTTCGGCAGTTTTAACACGCTGTCCAAAACATAAGTGGCTGTTTTTTGTCATTAAACAGCAGAAAATCAGACTTAGGATAGCGGCAAATCACCTTAGGGACTCACCCCTGAGGCTAGCAAGCACTAGCCCAAACGAAGAGGGGTCTAGCCCGTGACAATTTGGGGCTTTCCTCCTTGAATTAGCCAATTTTTCATCGTTGTAATAACAGGTTATATCAGCTCAATTGGAGGGTGGAAATCTGTGCTAACAAGCCCGTAAAGGGCTTTCTTCAAATTGCTCTCCCCCATGCACCTCAAACCTTCTTAGCTAATTTATGTATACTTCTTCCTCAATCACACCATTGAGGAAGATTGTCTTTACATCCATCTAATATAACTACCAACCAGAAATTGATGCTAAAGACATGATAGTCCTAATAGAAGTATACTTGGAAACTAGAGCAAACATCTCCTCATAGTCAACTCCCTCTCTCGAAGAGAATCCTCTAGCTACAAACTAAGCCTTGTACTTCTCTATACTACCACTGACGATGTGTTTTACCTTGTACAGCCACCTAGAATCAACCACTGATTTCCACTTTGGTCTAGGCACAATCTCCCACACATCATTCTTTATGATGGAGTTGTACTCCACAATGGCATGTCGCCATACCTACTCACCTACAACCTCCTCATAACTGGAAGTCTCTACATCAATAATAGAAGACATCAATGCAATATAACTAAGAAACATTTTAGGAGGATGGCTTACCCAAAAAGAAGTCTTTGGAGCACTAACTTGCTCTTTTTCCTCCTTGCTCTTTTGCCTCTTACAATGTCTGTGTAAGCCACCTTAGCCTCTTAGTTGTCTTGGGTGCTAAAGTTGTCTCTATACTTGTACTAGAATATGACTAATCCAACTCTGATTTACCAGGAAAATATGAATCAGCTATTGCAACAGCAAGCTTCTCAACCTCCTCAATCTCTATTGGAGAGTCCTGAGACTTAGAGAACCCTATATCCTTGTCAAATTTGACATCTTGGCTTACAACTATCTTCCACTGGGATGGAATGTAGACTTTGTAAGCCTTAGAAATCTTGTTATATCCCACAAAAATACTTTTCAAACTAGAGGGCTCCAACTTAGTCCTTTTCTCCTCAAAGAATATATACAAGACAACCAAAAACATAAAATGCAATTCTTGTAGTTTCTTACCAATAAAAGCTTCTTTTGGTGTCTTGCCCTTCAATATCCTATGAGAACACCCAATTAGAGTGTATACTATTGTGTAATATTCTTCTATCGAATGATACATGGGCATATCTAGGTCATGAATCGTTGCCTTGGCAGTCTCAATGATGGACCTGTTCTTCCTTTCAACAACCCATTCTGTTGCAAGTTGTAAGGAACTATTAGGTCCCTCTTGATCCCTACTTCACTACCAAAAGTATCAAAGTCCTTGGAGATATACTCTCCTCCATTATCTAATCTCATCGCTTTAATCTTCTAACCAATCTATTTTTTTACAAGAGCTTTAAATCCTTGAAACTTCCCAAAGACCTCATCCTTGGTCTTCATGAAGTAGATCCAGGTCTTCTAAGAGGAATCGTCAATAACTAAAACATAATAAATGTTACCTGATAGTGATGCTAAAGTCATGAGTCCACATACATCTAAATATATTAGGTCAAGAATCTCTTTTGACCTAAGCTCACTGCTTGGGAAACCAATATTGGCATGCTTGTTGAATGCACACCCTTATCTTCTCGATCTTGAAATCTAATAATCCCTACACCATGCCCTTCAAGATCAACAATGTTGTGTAGTGCAAGTGACCCAGGCTCTTCTGCCAAAGCTCACACAAGTTGTCACTGTCATGCACTAGGGCTCTGACTGGAACCACTAGCAATATGTACAAACAACCCTCTCAAATAAATCTAGCCAAAACTCAACCAAGATTCAGCCATCTCCTCCAGATGATGACTCATTGATCATCAAACTCAACAATACATCCTAGGTCTATGATAACCAAAACTAAGTAGATTCTTAATCAAACCAAATACATATAAAACACCAATGGACTCAAGAACGTCGCCTAAGGGCATCTGAAATGAGATGGATTCCACTCTTGCTACTGGATACATGGCATCATCACCAAGCTCCACATGTGTGCTCACCTCTAAATCCTAAAGTCTATTGAAGGCCTTCTAGTTGAAGGTCATATCTTTGGATGATTCACTATCCACATACCATCCAACACCAGACACTGTGTTACATGAAAGGCATGAGACCATGGAGAAGGCTATATTTTATACACATAATTTCTTGGTAGAGTTTTTGTTTTGAGTTTATGTTTTTCCCCCTCTTCTTCTACGAAAAAAATTATCTTTGATTATATATAGATTTACTTCAATAATTGCATAAAAAACTAAAAAACACCTTTCCACTACAAGTCTCTCTCCCTGCTATGCTACACTTCTTTGTTCCTTTTGCAATTCTCAGGCTTTGAGGCACAAAGTCTTCTAATATTTTTCTATCCCACAAACTTCAACTTCATTTCCAAATCCATCATGATCTTGAACAATTAGAGTTTCAACCACTTCAAAGTTGGATTTACTTAGGACTCCAGATCTTTCCACTCTGATACCATGCTAAACTTCTAAGCACACAAGAGAGATTCAAATATGATTAGAAAAACAGACTAATGTAAAAGATATGCTTTTACTGCAATGAAGCGATTTGATACAATGGGGTTGGTCCCCTTTTATGTCATTTGCTAGGTAATTGTGCTAACTATACTAGCTAACTACCTTGTTTAATAATATCTAATTCTCAATTTGTTAGATACTTATGTGAACGTGACTTTTACATTAGATTATAAACATTATTGGAGTGTTATACTCCAATAAAGAATACTTTTATTACAAAGGAAAAACCTACTTTGTAAAAGGATGTCAAGGTCATCTAGTTAGCCCAACCTAAACAAGGTTGTTATTCCAAGAAGTCCCATTCAAGGATGGTAAAGGAAAGAAACACAATGGAAGGAAGAGAAAAGTAGGAGTATTCCACCCAAAGGTTTGTTTCTCTTGAAGAGGAGGGTGGAGGTTCATTGCCTAAACCCCATAAGCTAGAGTCTACCAATTATCAATATTTTAGACCAAATCTATAGCTAAGCTTGAGCAAAGAAAAGATAAAGAAAAATCCATATGTACTACTCCAAATCTTCCCCTTCAATGAAGAGTTGCAAGCTTTCACATTTTCTCAAGGTGGATGCAATCCAATGAGCTCGAGAGCTCAACTACAAGCCAAGTTCCATTGGATTAAGTCAAGGGATAGGCCTACCAAAGCCTTCTTTAAAGCCCAATCCACCAAAGAGGCCTTTGAAAAGATCAAATCCATTCAATATATTTAAAGGCATCTCACTAGCATTGAAGCAATTGAAAAGGAGTTTGTGGTGCATTACCATACAATCTTTTTGTTAAAATTAAGCAGCTACAAGAGCCATTCTGCGGAAGGATGGCAAAGACCCTAGTTGAGATCTAGGGTCCCCAGTACACTCCTGGGGTTCTTGGTCTGGGACCAAGCAGTTAGAGCCATGAAAAAAGACCCTAGTGAGGGCCCCCAGTGTATTGTTGGGGCTCTTCATCAAGGACCAAGCAGTTTTGATGATGTAAGTCCCTAGATGTGTTCTAAGGCCCCTAGATGTGTTCCAGGGAATCCTTGCTCGTGCTTCGTTTGATCCTTGGTTGTGTACCTTGGTGGATAAGACCCTAGTAGTGATCTAGGGCCCCTAGATGTGTTCTGGGTATCCTGGTCTGGGACCAGGCAGTTTCTTGGTTAAGTACCAAGCAGAGATGATGTGTGATCTTCTCTCCCGGGATGGTCCATGAGACCTAGGAGCAACTAAGAAGAAGGACATGATCACATCATTGACCTTCCTCTTATGCTGGGATGATAAAAGCTTATAAGTTATCATGAGACTTATGTGGACATCTTGCCATTGAAGAATAACCCCCCCTTTAGTTTGTCTTGTTATTGTTGTTTCCCCTTGTTGAGCCACGTCCTCCTTATTGTTTATGCGGTGTGTGTCTTTGCTAGTCACCTTGACTTGTTGACTATTCTAATTAATATTTTATAATTAAAATAATAATTTTTTTATTTGATTATTTGATTTTTTGTTTAATTGATTGGGTTTTAACCTAACCCAAATTTAGGGCTACTTTGCTAACCCTAATCTACCTACCTAAACTATACAAGGGAGAGACCTCTCCTCCCACTATTACACTCATCATTCTTCCTCAAATCCTTCACTTGGTCTGATTTTTGCTGCGGCCTCTCCTTGTTTCAGTTTGGTATTTTTCTGCGGCCTCCTTGGATAGACTTTTGTTGGGTGCTGCATCCTTGGGCAGTCCTCTTGCTGAGAGGCGGCCTCCTTAGGACTGTCTCTCTTGCTGGTATAGGGTACGGACTCCTCCTTGGGCAGTCCTCTTGCTGTGTGTTGTGGTGCGGCCTCCTTCGACAGTCCTCTTGCTGAGGTGCGGCCTCCTTGGGACTCTCTCTTGCTGGCTTGGGGGTACAGCTCTCTCCTGGTTGACTTCTTCTTGCTGGTACAGTGGTGCGGCGCTCTTTTTGGAGCAGTTCTTTGCTGGGTTTAAGCTGCGGCCTCCTCCTCTCCTCCCTTCCACTCTGCCACTACCTCCTTGCAGTTTTGCTGCCACCCTTATGCTGCCATTTGCCTCAGTTCTGGTGCCACCTAGTTGCTGTCACCTAGTTACAGCCTTCATCACCCTAATCAGGGTTTGTTGAGGCAGCCCTAATTTCTACTACCTATTTCTGCCTTTTTGCTGTAACAGTCCCTTCTTGGACAGAATTTGTTAAGGGCTGTTAGTGGCTTTCTTTCAGCCTCTAGATTGGTCAGTGGGGTTTTTATCTCAGCCCTATAATTGATGTTTAATATGCTGATTGGTTTTCTGAGATCTCCCTAAAGTTCTTATTGGCAAAACTGTTCACAAAGATCATGATGAGATCTACCCGAGGGTTTGATTCATGACCATTATAGCTTTTTCTGAGCATACAGAAAAGAGAACAACAGCAAGCACATCAGTTAAATCTGTTCTTTGTTTTTGCTAAGGTAATGTTCAGATCTGTTCCTTGTTTTTGCTAATGTAATGTTCAGATCTGTTCTGTTAATGTTCATATAATGTTCAGATCCGTTTTCTTTAGTAATCTTTAGATCCATTGTGTTATTTCTGTTATTGGTTTACATCAGAAATTTTTGAATATATTGCTGATCTAAAACTACTGTAGTATATAAAATTAAAAGTTATTTCTGTTTCTAGTTTGCCCTTAAATCTCTAACACTTTCAAACTCAATGCTTGACCAATGAAAGGATTGAAGCCTTACATACATGCCTCGGTTTTGTCCCATGCAGACTCTCTTAAGAAAGAGCAGAGAGGTTGTGTGAGAAAGAGATGACTTTAGAAGAGTTTGTTGATGCATTTAAAAGGAGATGGTAGAGGAAAAATTGCCATGTCCCGATGGTTTCCTGAATCCCAAGTGAGTTTTATAAGGCCATGTGGGATTTCATTGGCCTTGACCTCCTCCAAGTGCACAAAGAAGTCCTGACCAACAATCTCTTGGAGAATTCATAAAGGAACTGATCAAGTCCATTCCCAAGTTTGGCGATCCTAAATAGAACTTGAGTTAAAGGCCTATCACACTCATTAATGTCTATTACAAAATTCTTGCCAAAGACTTAACCTTGAGAATTAAGCATATCCTCCATCTAAATAGAACTTGAGTTAAAGGCCTATCACACTCATTGATGTCTATTACAAAATTCTTGCCAAAACCTTAACCTTGAGAATTAAGCATATACTCCATCTAATCATTCGGCCAAAGCATATTGGCTTTGTACGAGGTATGTTCATCCTCAATAATGTAATTGTTCTTTGGGAAGGGATGGAATGGGCTAGATGTCTAGGCTTTGATGTTATGTTTATTAAGCTGAATTTTGAAAAAGCCTATGATAGGGTGGAGTGGCCTTTCATCTTGGCCATGCTTCAAGCTCTTGGCTTTGGTAGTCACTTTAGAAATGCAATTGAGACTTTGCTTATGGATGTGTTTCCCTAACTCTCCATCCATCAAGTCAAATCTGAGGAGTTTGGTCTACTCATATCACTTAGGCCACAATGTCCCCTTGCCTCAGCCATGAATGTAACTGTAGTGAAATCCCTTAACTATCTCATCTATCACAAATGGCTCAAGGTTTGATTAAAGGTATCCCCTACCAAGCCCTAAAGATATGCAAATAAATGGCCAATGGCCATTTTGTTGATGATTCCATCCTAACTTTGTTGGAGGATAAATGCCCTTTGGAAAAACTTTGGGTTGTATTCATATCTTTTGTTGAGGATTCTAGTTCTAAGATTGAGAAAGAAAAATACTCAAAGTTATTACCAAAGCCAGTATGATATGTTTGCCCAGTTAGCTGCGTCGAGATGATCTTGGTTTTAACCAAGCCAAATCTTTAAGTTCCTTGAGATTCCATTTGCTTTCCTAGCTCCACCTAAGGAGCTTTGGAACACATTGATCTACAGAATTGAAGGCGAGACTAAGAAATGTATCATAAGGAAAATCCCTTTCACTACTAAATTGTATATTTGCACCAAAGTGTTGACAACCACACATGTATAGTATTACTAATGTTGGGTGCATTCTTAAAGTGCCTAACAAAGATTACAAAAGCTAATCATGAACTTCCTCTAGGAGAATGTTGAAGGTAAGATGGGCCTCCATCAAGTAAACTAGAGCCTCTACTTCCTTGCTAGGGACTGGGGAGATCTTGGGATCATTCATTCCTATAGTCCGGAGCAGGCCCTTTGTACCAAAATGGATCATTGGAGAAGTCGAGGGTAATGAGGCCTAGAAAATTCTTTTTCAAAATTGCATTGTTACAAGAACTCATGTTGGAAACAATGCTTGGAGAAACCTTCATCTACAAACTCTGTTTGTTACTCCCTCACATCTAGAGATTACAAACACCTTTGTAGAAAAGAGCATTTAAAAAGCTTGGGAAGCCATCAAGCCTCGTCTAAAATGGAGAGGCAATTCATTAGATTGGGGCTTTCTTTCAATGATGATATTTTATGGTGGTCGCCTACGATGCTTTATAATGGCAGGGCTTTAGCAAAGTCGACTTGGTTATCAACAAAACACTTGTTGAAAAGAGGTGTTCAAAAGATTACTAATGTCTTTCAATAGTCAAGCCAAAGAATGGAAGAGTTGGTCTTTGTTGCAAGTAGAATTCATTCTTACCACTCCTAACAAGATGATCCTAGAAAGGGTCAAAAGCCTTATTCCACACAACCTCTTCCTTAAAATCAGGTCGCACAGCCCCTTGGCCTAGTGCACAAACTAGCATTTGAACCTATCCAAGGCTTCCAAAAGGTACAAACCCGCAGATGGCTACCAATGGCCCTATCCAAGGCCAAACATTGATGCAAGGTTGAACAAGATTTGATGCCTCGGATCTAAGCAAAGAACCTAGTTGTTTTGAATCTATTTGTTGTGGAAGCATTTCATTAAGCAAAAGGACACCTTTGTTTGGTCCCTCAAGATGGGAGGCCTTACTCTTGGTCATAAATTATAGGATTTCAAAATTTCTCATCCTAAGTGGCCCCTTTGTAGAATGAATGAAACTCTTAAGCATGTGTTCTGGCATTGTGACTTTGCTCAGTCAACTTGGGGTTGGGTTTAGATGTTTGTAGTCAAACCCTCCCTTCCCAGATCTCCTAGAAAGCAACCCTCCTAGGTGATAGGCTTCCTTGCAGGGAAAATTTTAGGTGCTAAATTTCACCCGTGGGCTAATTTTCCATTTTTTTTTCCAGAAAAAGATTCACCAATTTCCATTTTTTCTACAATGATTTGCCCAATTTATATAGGATAGGCCCGATAAATTTATTTTACTCTAAAAATCACCAAATTTTTCTAAAAACTATATAAAATCCTTGGAAATTTGAATATTTTTACAAAAATATTACCAAACGTTTTATAGTTGGCATTTTAAGAATTAGTAAGATTCGCCAAGGTTTTTACACTTTAAAATGAGTATGGATCCTTAAAACTTTCCTTGCTTCCTTGGGCCATTTAACTCCAAGCAACCCGACAACTTCTTCATGGAAAGATTATTTTTTATTTAGAAGTTAAGAAATGAATGTTTATTTAAGTGTGTTAAGCATGATAGGAGGCTTACTTGGTTTAATGGTACACTGATAAATTCTATTTTGCACCTACAAATTTCAATGCAGTTCCAGAAGGTGCAAGTTGAGATAGACCATTCATTCCATCTGATTGATTACTGAGGTGCAGCTCCATGCACAATCAGTAGGGAGCCCCCCACCGACATCATGTCTTGGTTTGCTCAGTCTTATCGTTCTTATCATCAAAAACATCATGTCAATCAGTTGGTTTAGGAGCACCAAGAGCAATGACTCAGCTGGCATGCTCATCCTCAATCAAATGACAATAATTTTTAAACGATTCCCCTTGCCATCTAAGAATTGGAGAAGCCTCCTAAACCTGAACAAAGGAATGATGGATGGCAACCTATTATCCAGGATTGAAACCGGCTTTTGAAGGTTGGCCACCACCTACCAAGGACGACTGCCACCAAGGCCAAGTACTGTTCCTGTTGTTGCATGACCTTCTGTTGCCACATTTTGGCCGACTAGCCCACTTTTAGAATTTAGTTTGATGTAGCCTCTTCATACTTTTGGCTAAAAGCCATTGAGGCATTGTTTGTATTATGTATGACAAGATGTTAGTTTCCTAGCTGCCCATTAAGGCAGTTTTCTATTATGTATGACGGGATGTTAGTTTCCTCAGCGCCCATTGAGTCATTTTTGTTGATCTTAGTTCCTTAGGCACCTACTCCATTTTTGGACTCAATGCTCGTGGTGGTTGCATATCACAACCTGCCTTATTTGTGTAAAATGCCTTGTACATATTTTTTATTTTAATAGCTAAAGGAAGCATTTTATCCCCAAAAAATGGAACAAATCTATATATAAACAAATCTAAAAGTATCAGTAAACAAGTATACAATTTGGTATTTGCATGGCTTCAATTTTAAACAATTTCATGGGCATCTTTTGCAAAAGAAATATTTATCTTGTTAACTTTAAATACTGCCATTTTTCTTTTGTATTTATGATTTCTTCTTTCTTAAAATTGGTTGGAATTATTTGATTTATTGCTTTACATCTTTGGTATTGATTAGGCTTAGCAGATTCTAAACTCTGAGATGGATATCATTACAAACTAGTTTTCGTTAGTTTACCTGTTTAGCTCACAGAGCTCCAGCTACAGTGTTCTTTCCTTCAGTAGAACAGGCTGTACAGCAGTGCTTCAGCGGCAGCAGGGCACCTCTCTTCAGCAGTCTGTCCAGCAGAGTGAGGGCCACTAGTTCTTATGAAAGAGAGAGAGAGAGAGAGAGAGAGAGAGAGAGATGAATGGTGCATGCATGCCTAAGCATGCTTGTGCCATATTCAGTTTATTTCCTGTTTTAATTAATTAGCAGACAGTTCTATTTCTGGGTTTGCTTTATTTAGTTTTTCATGCATAGTTAGAGGGCTCAATTCCCTGGACACCCTTGCATAAGAATTTTCTCTCTGGAGTTAAGGGTGCAGATCTCTAGGAGGGCACTCCTTAATCTAGCACAGTTATCCATTAAGGCTGTGGCGCTCTATGAATAGGGTTTTACATTTCCAGTTGTGCATGCATCCAGATTCAGTGTATCCCTCTTCTTTCCTAGTCTATAAAGGAGAAGCAGGGCACACCTCTTTGCACATTGAGAGTATGAGTTTGGCGCTGTCATTTTTCATCCTCTATTTTCAGAATTAATAGAAAAATCAGATGCTGTTTTGAGTGTTAAGAAAATCCAGTTTACTGTTTATTTACAGCAGCATGTGTTTGTAGAATAGTACTGCCTAGCAGAAATTTTGGTAGGTGTTTTTTTCAGCATTAATGATATATAGGCTGTAGGTTAATTTTATAGTACTGAATCTGCTCACTATCATCTGATTTATGACATGGTATCAGAGTGTTGTGGGTGAAACCTTCCAAAAATCCTTGTATGGATAGTTGGGCTGCTACCTGTGAGAGGGAGCTGTCAGGAGGTTTCAGGGGTGAGATGCCCATGATTCATGCTTGAGAAAAGCATAGTGGACCTTTGATAGCTTGCTTTTAGGTTGCTGATCTGTTTTGTTTAGCAGGGTATTCCAGTGCAGTAGGATGACTACATTCAGTCTAGGATACAGAGACAGATTGGAAGGTCCCTCTGAAACTTTGTTTTGTGGAAGTGTTGGGTACAGATGTTGTTGGAGGAGCATGATCTGTGGGACTTCGTTGAGAAGTTAGTTGTAGCACCTACTGATCCTGTGTTGTTGGTAGAACATATGAAGAAGATGGCCAAGACCAAACAAATCATCCTTGACTCTGTGAAGGATCATGTGATCCCTCCCATCGCCAAGATGTTTGATACTCTAGTCACTCTATATTAGAGTGAGAACATCAATTAGAAGATGATGTTGCAGAATAAGCTCAGAGCCATGCAGATGAGCAAGACATACCATAGTTGCCTACTTGATGAAGATTAATGAACTCCATGATCAGCTTGCAGCAATTGGAGAGGAGATCAAGGGTGAAGAGTTAGTACCCATAGCATTAAATGGGTTCTCTTCTTCTTGGCAACCTTTCGTCTCTGGTGTCTATGCCTGAGAAAAGCTTCCCAATTATAAGAAGCTATGGGAAAACTTCATCCAGGAGGAGATGAGACTAGAGAGTGTTGCAGGACTAGAGAAGGCAAAGCAAAACCATCAACAAGATGAAGAAGTGCAGCAAGCAAAGAGGACCCGAGAAGGGTCAGAAAGGAAAGAAAGAAGATTCAAGTTCCTCTAACCAAGGAAAGAAGGACTTGAGCCATGTCAAATGTTTCAAGTGTTAGAAGTTTGGGCACTATGCTTCGCAGTGTCGTGAAAAGAAAGGGAGGGGAAAGCAACAAAGTAGAAGAAATTCACAAGGAGCGCGGGAGCATCAACTGGAGTCGATGAGCTTCCATCCAAGCTTGAGACGCACTTCTCCATGGTCTCATGCATATCATGTAAAGGTTGTTTTTCCTAGCAACGAGCAGAGGTCACGAGAGACTCTTGACCCTAATCCACATAGATGTGTGTGGACCTATGCCTTTAATTTCCTTATTAGGCAACATTTATTTTGGATCTTTTACTAATATTCCTCTAGGAAATCTTGGATTTACTTCATGAAGACCAAGGATGAGGTCTTTGGGAAGTTTCAAAAGTTTAAGGCTCTTGTAAAAATCAAACAAGAAAGAAGATTATGGTATTAAGGTCTGCTAATGGAGGGGAGTATCACTCTAAGGAGTTGAAAAGTTTTTGCATGCAAGCAGGAATTAAGGAGCTGACAATTCCCTACAACCCTCAGCAAAATGGGGTTACAGAGAGGAAGAACGAGTCCATCATAGAAGCAATTAAATCTATAATCCATGATCTAGATCTACCCATGTGTCTCTAAGCGAAGGCCTCTCTTACAATTGTCTATATTTTGAACAGGTTTCCTCACATAATCTTGAAGGACAACACACCAAAGGAGGCAATCACAAGTGAGAAGCATCAGGTAGCACATCTTCATGTTTTCAGTTGTCCTATTTGCATTCATATTCCTTATGAGAAAAGGGCCAAGCTTGAACCTTCTAGTTGAAAGGGTATCTTTGTGACTTACAACAAGACCTCTAAAGCTTAGAGAGTCTACATTCCATCTCAACAGAAGGTAGTTATGAGCAAGAGATGTCAAGTTTGATGAGGATGTTGTTGAAATAATGTAACTGCAAAGAGTATTCTTATTATTATTGATATATTATTTATAGGATTAATCCCCATTGTGGATTAATCATGTCGGTAATTGTATTAGGACCAAATCCCCTTTTGCGGATTGGTCAACAGACAATTATAATAGGCAGAATAAGAAGTCGGCCACGGCAGTTAATAAGAAGACCCAGAAATATAATAAAGGTGGGTTTACCCACCCAGATTAAGAATTCGGCCCTGCCAGTGAAGAGACACTTCACACATGCCAGAACTTGTATAAACAAATGAGGCTAGCGCCTCATTTGAACACAACTCACTTGCTCAGTTTGAAAGACAAGTTCTGATCTGTTACCGGCAAAGGAGAGAGGGAGAAGACTGGTGCATCTTTTGGAGAGGACTTTCTGTATTGGTTTGAGTTATCTCTTGACATTGTATTGGCAATTTATGATAAGGAAGTTTTTGTTGGGTTTTCTACCCCTAGGGGGTTTCCCAGGATAAATGTTGTGTCTCTTGTGAATGTGTATTTCTCAGTGATCTTGTTCTTATGTTGTTCTTATCTATTGAAATGCAAAGAACTATAATAATGGCATAAAACATTACCATGGTATCAGAGCCAACCTGAAGGAAACATATTTCGCAAGAGAAAAACGTCACTGTTGCAGTACCTGCAAATTAGGGTTTTTCAAAAGTGAAGCTTTTCAGCTCCAAAACTACCTAGAAAGTTGTGCCCTCACCCAAGGATCATTTTGGCACTTAGAGTGCACCTTTTCAGTGGCTAGATCTCCCGGAAAGTGAAACCCTAGTTTCACAAAGTACCACAAAACCAGAGTACCAGAAAACCAGAAGCACCAGTCCAGAAATCCGCAGATCAAGTTTGAGGGGGTAAAAGTTGGATTTTCGAAATTCCGACTGCACCAGCTAACTCGCCTCAGCT
>JZKD02S2005245.1:454172-497736 GCA_000966675.3 Picea glauca
ATCTGAAAAGGTGGATAGATAGCATACCTTGTTCTGATCCTTACCTCTGAAGAAGTCACAGCCAATAAGAAGGATGAAGAACCATTTGAATTATGCTCAGACAAAGGTTCAGTTCAAAGATCTATCATGGATCTCTTGCCAAGGTATGAAGGAATTTTCTTGCCACAAAAGATTGAACTAGAAACCCTCACAGGAACAAAACCTCAACCAAAAGAAAGTATCAAAACCCTTACACAGGAAGACAGTGTACAAACTTGGTTTCTGCAGGTGATAGGAGGCCGTACCCTAGAGTTTTGACATGGCAAAGAGGTTGACTGCAATCAACACACAGCAGAGCAGCAGGCCACTGTTTTGTCACTCCAGATAGCAGATAAAATGATGGCTGCACCCCTAGGCACTCCAAACAGCAGAAAGGAGAAGGCCATAGCTAAAAGGTACTTCACCCAGCAGTGTCAAGGGCAGCACCCTATGCATACAATACAACAAGAAAGGGCTGCACTCTAGAGATCTCACACAACAGAGCTGATGAGAGGTTGCACCCTTAACACTCAGCCACACTGCAACAGTAGATAGGGGCCGCACCAAAGGAGGAGGCAGCAGCTAGAAGGTACCTCACAAGGGCAGACCCTCAAACAAGAGAAGCTTAACACATTCAAAGACTTTGCACAAGCAAACTGTGAAAAACCCTCATTATAGCAAGAGATAGGAGGTGGCTATACCCTATAGGCTCATCATAGCAAGATCTGAGAGGCCGCAGCCTATAGACACATCACACACCAGAAAAGGGAGAGCCGCAACCTCAATTCTTCACACAACAGCAAAAAGGAGGAGGTCGTACCTTACACGGCATGCACAACAGAACAGGAAGGGAGCTGCTCCTTAGTCTAGAACTCAACCACAGCAAAAATAGAAGAGGCCGCAGCTTGTAGACCCTCCACACAGCAAGGCAAGGTAGGCTGTAGCCTTTAACAGCAAAAGGAAGGCCGCACCTCAGTCAAGAACTCAGCCACAGCAAATTGGAGGAGGCCGCTCACATCAAAGACAAAAATGAGATCTCATAGTATATTAGAATGAGAGGGGTAGGGGTTTCTTTTATAGTTTTGGGCTAGGGCAAGGATTAGAATAAAATCACATGTTTAAATTTAAATTTAAACATGTGATAATAAACATTTTAAATTTAACTTTAATTTTAACCCTTGAATAAGACAACAAAACCCCAAACCAAACATGCAAGGGTAATAGAGGGTTTGCAAGGTGGCAATACTTATTCCTTCATATCACATGGTGAACCTATTACTTTATCATCACTGCATATGGGACTTATCCCTCATGTGGTTGTGTCCTTCTTCATGGAAGGTCATGTACCATCAAAATACCTGATAGAGGATCAAGTAGCCCCAGAACTTTTTCTGGGGTCTTATCCACCAAGGTCAGAGACCAAGGATCAACCCATGCCGTATGCATGAGTACGCTGGACATTTCCAGAGGCCCTAGGCTTATATAGGGACTTTAACTACTTGGTCCTAGACCAAGAACCCCAGTCGTATACTGGGGGCCCTCTCAGGGGTCTTTACTGCTTGGTTGTTCACCAAGAACCCCAGTCGTATACTGGGGGCCCTCACAAGGGTCTTTTCCACCATGGTACGAGACCATGGATAAACCCACGCCTCAGGCATGGGTACCCTGGACATTTCCAGGGGCCCTAGACATATCTAGGGGCTTTAGCTACTTAGTCTCAGACTAAGAACCCCAGTCATATACTGGGGGCCCTAAGAAGGGTCTTTTGCCATGGCACTGACTGTTTGGTCCTAGACCAAATACCCCAGGAGTGCACTGGGGGCCCTCTCAGCTAGGGTCTTTGCCATCCTCCCGGAGAATGGCTCTTGCAGCTGCTATAAATTTAACAGTTACACCATATCTTGTATGGGGTGTCCGAGGACCATTTTTCATGACACCTAACAGGATGATACTAAGGACTTTCTATGGACCAGTTTGAAAATCATGGCCATTATCACGGTGCACATGTTCTCCTTGGTGTTACCCTTTTGTCGATTAGACCTTGGCCACCTAGGGAGTATTTGATGGATTGGTTATGTTTGTACCATTGGAGGTTGTTTCGATCGTTTATCATATATCTTTTAGCTTGATAGAGGCATTTTTATCACAGTGGATCATTGTTGGGAAGATGGACTTGTTATTTTCCCTTGCTCATGATGTTATAGCCACTGCATTCACATGGTTGTTGCATGGTGGGTCCGAGTCTTGTCTTAGTTCTTTGTGTCCTCTATAACATGGTGGGGTGTTTTTTCCTAGTGTTTTACCTACGTATCACTTTTCCATCATTGTACCTAGGTATCATTCATATTTCATCACATTTTCCCTTTGTACCTTGGTATATTCCACATTACACCCATTTTTCATCATATTCCATTTCTAGAGGGTGCATGAGTCATTCCATCCATATTTATATAGGTTTCACTTCATAATTAGCCTTTCATTTGACACGTTTCACATTTTACCATTTCCGTCTTTGAACACATCAAAGTGGTTTGGGATATTTTTATTATTGATTAATTAAACCCAAACCGTAGCTTGAATACTACATCATTGGCCTATTAATATTCATATCTTATAAACCTTCATTGAGGCCTCATTGACATTCCCTAAGTTTCATCTTAAAATGTTTTAATCAGTCACTAGGGAATGCAACTTTATGTTCCATGTGGTGCAACACATGAGTAGCATTCCCCCCTTGGCACGCATGTTGAGGCAACACAAATAATAAATAAAAGAGAGAAGAAAAGAAAATTATGTTTGGCTTATCATTGCCCCCTTTATCAATTTATCCTTATCCCTTGGCACACATGTCAAGGAGGCAGTTGAGCTTTGCACATTGTTTGAGAGGTTAGTTATGCATGCACCCTAGTCACCTATTCACATCCACTCAACCTTGTTGTTATCCACGAGCCTTGACTCCTCTTGACACATTCCTAGGTGGTGCGCTCCACTAGAAAGGTCCACATGCACCTTTGAATGAGTCTTGTTCACACCTTCTTTAACATTGTTGGGGTTTAAGTGAATATGAACTAGTTGAGCATTTATTTTACATATTTGATGATATGTCCACTTTGGAGGAGGTGTTGCATACTTCCCTGGAGCACACTCTTCATTGAGATTATTTTATTATTCAAGGGAGGTTACAACTACCTTGACTCTCCTAGTGCACCCCTCTTGCAAGATTATTTTATGATATTTCTTGGAGAAGTGTTCCCTCTCTCTTGGAGCTCTCGTGGAAAGATAAAATATTAATCGAAGACCAATTCATATCCATGTATTATTATTTTAATTCAGTTTGACATGTCAAGTTTTATCACTATGATATTATTATTTTATTGAGGTGCTTGAACTCTAGAACTCTATTAATCCTAGTACATTGATAGATTTTTTCCCTCTTTCATGAAATTAGATTGACTCCATTAGCCCAAGGGAATATCAAGGCACTAGTATCCTTTCTCGCCACCAAAAAACATAATTTTAGGAACCTTTTCGTATCTTTTTGCAATCTGGAAATTGTATGCAAGTTTTGTTTCAAATTTTCTGCAATTTTTGCACTACATTTGTTTCAGAAATTTCATTTTCCAGCATTGTACATTTGTCTAGGTATTTAACTTGAATCATAAACTAAGCAAATTTTAATTTTCTGTGTTCTGGAAATCATATTTTAATTTCTGTTTTGAATTTTCTGCAATTTCCAACTCCTAGTTTAATTCAGAAATTTCAATTTCCAGCAATGCATTAAATCTAGATTACTTCATTTTTTTATTTCAAACTAGAATTTTCAATACTAGTTGCATTCTAAAATTTAGTGTTTGATTTCTGCTATAAATTGATGCATTTCCAACACTTAATTTAATTTAGAAATTTAAATTTCATATTTGCATTTGAGCTTATAAACTTCCATTTGCACATCTAAAACTTGCTCAAACAAATCTGAATGTTACATCCAACAATAACATCACATAAATCAGATTTCTAGCAAGTCTAGGTACCCTCACATACACTTTCCTATACTAGACTTACATTATGGTTTGTAAACCTGAACCTTACCTTGCTTAAACACAAACAAGGTCACAAACCAGATTTGATTCAAGTCCAAAACACTACATTTCAAACCTCAAACCTTGGACGTGAACTTACCTTAGAGAAGCCCCCCTTGTGCTAGAGAAGAGCTAGACTAAAGTGAGAGGAAGAGCTGCTATGGTGAAAGTGGGCAGTCTTCCTAAGTTCAACTTGAGCTTGCACCTTGGTGGATAGGACTTTTTCACCTTGGGTGCTAGTTTTCATTGTCACACCTGTATAGTTCAGACAAAGATCCAGCTACAGCATTCTTTCCTTTAGCAAAACAGGCTGTACGGCAATTCATACAGCAGAGCTTCAGCAGCAGCAAGGCACCTCAGTCTGTTCAGCATGAAGGGCAGCATGAAGGGTGCATGGATGCCCATATTCAGTCTATTTCCTTTCTTAATTAAATTAGCAAACAATTCTATTACTGAGTTTGCTTTATTTAGTTTTGCATGCACAGTTATAGGTGCAGTTCCCTAGACACTCCTGCGTGAGGATTTTATAGTTACAGTTAAGGCTGCTCCTTAATTTAGCAAAGTTATCCATGCAGGCTGGGCACTCGAGGGATAGGATTTTACTCTTCCAGTTATGGTTTTGTTGTGCATGTGTCCAGATTCAGTGTATCCCTCTTCTTTCCTAGTCTATAAAGGAGAAGCAGGGCATACCTCTTTGTGCATTGGGACTATGAGTTTGGCGCTGTAGTTTTTCATCTTCTGTTTCCAGAATTAATAGAAAATTCAGATGCTGTTTTCAAGTGTTCAGAAAATCCAGTTTACTGTTTAATTTGCAGTGGCATGTGTTTGTAGATTAGAGTACTACCTAGCAGAAATTTTGATAGGTAATTTTTTCAGCATTAACGATCTATAGGCTGTAGGTTAGTTTTACAGTACTAAATCTGTTCAAACTTCACCATGAACTGATTTTTGACTGTTTTTAATTCTATTAAGCTGCCAAGTAGATAGTTGATCTTTATCATTGATGGAGATTTGATAGCATTTTCATGCAAAAGGATACGATTGTTGTGCCAATGTAACAATATATTATATTTCTAACTATATATTATATTTCTATTTAACAAGAAAAAATTTTCCAATGAAAACAAAAATACCAAAACCAGGAACTATGTTGCTCTTCCTAAACCCACAGCTAACCAAAGAGAATCAACATTTAACATGGTCACAAGACTCGTCAAAACTTGATAAGTATCAACAAGTCCACTTAGCTCATTCATTTCCTATGTGATCGATGGAACTCAACAAAAATCAATATTCAAAGTCAAAACTTAACAAACCTTGACAATCATAACAATTTTGTCAAGAAGCCCCCAACTTTTATGAAACTGGGTCACTGGCAAATTGACTTAACCAGCCATAAATAAAATAAGACAAAAAGTGGCTTATCCAAATCACTTTGACACATTTATTCAATTGTTTTTGGTAGTGTAAAAGGGTGTGCAACTAATAAACACTTTGGAAGGTTTGTAATAGTCATTTTCTTACCATTTGCAATTGTTTGGGTGGGGTGTAATAACCTCAAGGGTTACTGGGCTAGAATATTAACAATGTTATATTTGGCTGGCTGTCATATATACCTTCAAAATCTGATTAACAACTTTAAACAACAGTTCACATGTATTCTGCTCACAGGTATCCCATCAAACATTTCACATGTATCCAATCACACAATAAATAAAGGTATAATCATGGCATCATTTATTATGGATAGAAATCTCAAATGGACTGTAATACAATCTTTATTTGGCTGTGATGACAGCAGTAGTGGCACAGAAGAACTAATGGCTGTAATGACAGCTGTAATACCCTCTAATGCACAGAATCTAGTGGCTGTAATGACAGCAGCAATAACTACCAACATATAATAAACAAAAAGGAACCTGAGAATAATACCAGAAGATGATGTAGTCGGCTCCAAGGCCCTCCTAGCCTCACAATTTCACCTCCAGACCCTACTGTTCAGCAAATATGGGACTTAACCCTCCTCAAAACACAGGGATTTATGCAGAGATTTCTTGTCAATGTGACGCGGCCCCTCGTGATATATTTCAGCCACACGATCTACCAAGGAAGAGGCATCGGCCTCCTCAGAGATGCACCAGCGGCCCTCCTAGATCAAACCGACCAACAAAAGGGTGGGTACAGTCCCTAGTGGCTCCTCTAGCTGCCATGAATTCATCATAAATACCTTGGCTTGCTCCTGGGACACACACAAACTTCCATGATGCAGCTGGAACTGTAACTCGGTCGTTAAACAAGTCTAGACGGCTTCTCCAAGGGCCCCATCTCCCCTAATCTGCCTTTATGCTGCTGCTACACGATAGCTCATCCCCCAAGTTTCCACGATTATGCAGCAAGGAGATAGATCGGCCTCAAGTTTCCACGGTTATGCAGCAAGGAGGTAGATTGGCCCTCGAGTGTCCACGATTATGCAGCAAAACACAATCATGCAGCAAAGAGGTAGATCGGCCCTCGAGTGTCCACGATTATGCAGTAAAACACGATTATGCAGCAAAGAGGTAGATCGGCCCTCAAACCCCTTCAAGATAAATCACTGATCCCTGAACTGAAAACAAATCACCAATGAAATCCCAAGTGGAAACCCTGGATAGATTTCCCCTATGCTTAGCTAGGGTGGATATCCCACCACCGAAACCAAGCTAGCAATAGGAGGGTTTTGCCAAAACCCTCAAAAACCCTGAGGCAACAGCCTCTAAAGGCAGAAACAAGATGCTCAAATCCAAAATCAGATGATGATAAATGAATCTCCCTCTCTCCTATATATACTTTTTGTTCCTTGCTTGACACCCTTTTTTAAGGTGACTTGTCCCTTAAGTTTGGTGGCCATAAAGTCACTTTATCCCCTTTATTCCCCTATTTGCCCAATGTCACCCTAAATTCAAAACGTTGCCTTCCATCAATAACTTGAGTCAACCCCACGACTCCCTTTCTTTGGGGCTATAGCCTACGGTGAGCCCCCTAGACTATTTCGCCCTCCCTCCAACGAGGTCAAAAGGGAGGGGACATGACAGTCCTCCCTTCCAGAGATTGCTTGTCCTCAAGCAACCGCAAACCAGGATGCTGCAAAATATGCTCGCTCTCCCACGAGGCATCCTCTACCAGCCAATCTTTACACCTAATACGGTACTCCCTGATCACTCTGCTCCTCTCCCGGACATCCAAAATCTCCTCAGGAGTCAACAACATCCGTCCCCTCTCATCTAGTGGTGGTAACTCAATGGGAATAGTAACATGTGATCCCCACGCCCTCTGGAGGCATGACACATGGTAAACATTGCAACATTGGCTACCTTCTGTCAACTCCAACTCGTAAGCTACCTCTTCTCTCTGAATCACCCTGAAGGGACCAAAGAGGCGTGGCCTCATCCTCTTAGCACCACCTTTGCTCCATGGAGGCGATCTAAATGGTTGCATCGTCAAATACACCACATCTTTGATCTCAAATCCATGCTCCACCCTGTGCCTATCTACACACATGTTATGTCGATCCTGAGTGGTTTGTAAGCTATCATGAGTGGTATCGCTGCAATGCTCGCCCAAATGTAACCACTCAATCCATGACCTCACGTAATCATGCAAATACCTCTCAGTTCATCGGTCTACTACCATCGCCTGACCAACTATCTGAAGGTAATCACTAATGCGGGGAGTCAATCCCTTGCCTATTGACCTGATCAACCTCTGCCAAGGAGGTAGCTCTGTCATCTGTGTTGCCCATGAGATCACCAAAAAGCGCATGAGCTCTATTGGTCGATCGATCAATATGCTATGCACCCTTAGTGGATATATGATGCAGTCTATCCATACACTGTATCAACCCTGCCTGAAGAGTGTGCCCCGACCTGCTCAGCTTCCAAGTCGTACACTCCCCCATGTGTCCTGACAAAGCGTCCGCGAAGTCCCTCCATGCGAAACTCTCTCGGACGTGCTCATAAGTCATCGGGGTCCCAAACTAGCCTGTATGATGCGAAGCACCCTCTACTCCTAGTACTGATCTGTCATGTACTAATATAAGAATCTGCCAAACTATCCCTGACGAGTCGAGCAATCATAAACTGTCAAGGCTCAATCAACTCCTCAGAAGACTGCTCCTCCAAGCTACTAATCCTACGCACTCCAAGAGTAAACTCTGGAGAACATAAACTAGCAATCCCATCGATGTCTGTCGTCGACCTATCAATGACTGCAATCCCGGGGTCCCATGCAATCCACGGCTATACTCGATCTTGGGTATCAAGAGGGAAAAGTAAACTCCAAAACTCTTCTCACCTCATCCCCACCCTGATGCAGACCAATCACTACCTCGACTCTGTCAATCGTCAATCTCATTCGAAGCAGTCCATCACTTGGATGAATACCAGGGTCCCACCATCAAATTGGAAGTCCACCACTCCCAACACCTGCTACTGAAAACATTGTGCACCGCCCCAATAGAGTCTGAGACTCCCCGCCTATGCATCTTGCATCCTGATCACATGGATGAACTCCACCATCGCCACCAAACTATCTATCTCATCCAACTGACTCAAGTGACCTCCCCTATCCTGCTATATATAGTGAGGGAATCAAACAAAAGAAATAGATGCCTTAGTCATTGGCTGCAAGACTGGAGAGTGACTGAGGCATTAGTCAACCCAAGGGCATGACCAAGATCCCCTGATAATACCTAGGAACAACCCTGCGAATATCCTGCTCCCTAGCCCTCATCTGCTGACACCCTCGATGAAGATCACTCATCGAGGTGTATGCTAATCCCCGAGGCTCACCCGTCCTCTCGCCGATCCTGGGTAACCTCAAATCAACAGTATGCTCAAGGTCTCCATTAGGGGGTCTCCCTGGAGGAAACTCCATTGTACACCACTGTATGCTAATGAAGACTCCTACATACTGCTACACACCACTGTGTCCTCCTGTACCATCTGATGTCTTGAGTGCACCACTGAACCCAACACTCTGTTGATGGTGGCTATATTTGTATCCCAGAGTGTGTCCATGCCTGTCATGTACCTGTCCACCCAATCCATGGACACATATACTATCTCATGAGCCTCTAATGTGCTCTCCAAAACAAAGGGCTCATGATCCCCGAAATGCCAGCTAAGAACGCAATCCAAACTCTTGGAGTTATAACTCTTTTCGAGTATCGATAACTCAGAATGCTCCTCGTCCAAACTCGTCACAAGAGGCCCCTCCCTCATATCATGTGTGACACTCGCACCCACTTGTATCATGGCTGCCAAATCTGATGGAGTCTTTGCCACAAGTGGTGAAGAGCATACCAAGCTCAATTGATAACGAAGCTCCTCAACCTCTCCTGCCTTGTCCTCAATAAACTTGAGAGCAAGGTCCCTATCCATAAGCAACTGCAAGTAGTTTGACTACAGCTGCTCTAGTGCTTCTTTGTTGATGCACAAGTGAGCACTAGTGACTCCATCTGCCACTCCATTGTGTCTCTCCTCTATATGAGCTCTCTGCATAATATCCTCAATGAGTCTTCAAGCTCCATCAATCCTGGTCAATACCTGTGTGATTCGATCCTCGATCACCAACAAGCGATCTTCCAAGTTACACATCGCTAACGGTCTATGTCCAACCGTATCCAAATGATCCAGACCGTCATCTGTAAGAGTGTTCTCCTCATCATCATCACTCGATGCACTCTGTGACGCCATGCTATGATGGGAATCATGCGTGATATCATCCTCCACACATGACTCCTGTGAAGAAGGATCCATGTCCCCTGGTGATCTCTCAAACACCCATTCTCCATCATATGTGGGTATCATCATGCCCTCATCATCATCATCATCATCATCGTAGTTGGGTGCTAGCATACCCTCAACATCATAAGCATCCTCAATGTGTATGCCATCAACCTGCTGGCAAGATCACCAGCTCTGATACCACCGTAATAACCTCAAGGGTTACTGGGCTAGAATATTAACAATGTTATATTTGGTTGGCTGTCATATATACCTTCAAATCTGATTAACAACTTTAAACAATAGTTCACATGTATTCTGCTCACAGGTATCCCATCAAACATTTCACATGTATCCGATCACACAATAAATAAAGGTATAATCACGGCATCATTTATTATGGATGGAAATCTCAAATGGACAGTAATACAATCTTTATTTGGTTGTGATGACAGCAGTAGTGGCACACAAGAACTAATGGTTGTAATGACAGTTGTAATACCCCCTAATGCACACAATCTAGTGGTTGTAATGACAGCTGCAATAACTACCAACATACAATAAACAAAATAGAACGTGAGAATGATGCCAGAAGATGATGTAGTCGGCTCCAAGGCCCTCCTAGCCTCACAATTTCACCTCCAGACCCTACTGTTCAGCAAATATGGGACTTCACCCTCCTCAAAACACAGGGATTTATGCAGAGACTCCTTGTCAATGTGATGCAGCCCCTCCTGATATATTTCAGCCACACGATCTACCAAGGAAGAGGCACCGACCTCCTCAGAGATGCACCAGCGGCCCTCCTAGATCATGCGGATCAACAAAAGGGTGGGTACAATCCCTAGCGACTCCTCTAGCTGCCATGAATTCATCATAAATGCCTTGGCTTGCTCCTGGGACACACACAAACTTCCACGACACGGCTGGAACTGTAACTCGGCCTTTAAACAAGTCTAGACGGCTTCTCCAAGGACCCCATCTCCCGTAATCTACCTTTATGTTGCTACTACACGATAGCTCAGCCCCCAAGTTTCCACGATTATGCAGCAAGGACATAGATCGGCCTCAAGTATACATGGTTATGCAGCAAGGAGGTAGATCGGCCCTCGAGTGTCCACGATTATGCAGCAAAACACAATCATGCAGCAAAGAGGTAGATCGGCCCTCGAGTGTCCACGATTATGCAACAAAGAGGTAGATCAACCCTCAAACCCCTACAAGATAAATCCTTGATCCTGAACTGAAAACAAATCACCAATGAAATCCCAAGTGGAAACCCTGGATAGATTTCCCCTATGCTTAGCTAGGGTGGATATCCCACCACCAAAACCAAGCTAGCAATGGGAGGGTTTTGCCAAAACCCTCAAAACCCTAAGGAAACAGCCTCTAAAGGCAGAAACAAGATGCTCAAATCCAAAATCAGATGATGATAAATGAATCTCCCTCTCTCCTATATATACTTTTTGTTCCTTGCTTGACCCCCTTCTTTAAGGTGACTTGTCCCTTAAGTTTGGTGGCCATAAAGTCACTTATCCCCTTTATTCCCCTATTTGCCCAATGTTACCCTAAATTCAAAACATTGCCTTCCATCAATAACTTGAGTCAACCCCATGGCTCCCTTTCTTTGGGGCTATAGCCTACGGGGAGCCCCCCTAGACTATTCTGCCCTCCCTCTAACGAGGTCAAAATGAAGGGGACATGACATGGGAGGAAATATTGAGTCCAAAATTTGCATTTACGATCTTGAATTTTGCTTGAGCAACATTTCTTTGCAAAGGAGGGCGTGTTGGACGAGATGAGTTATTATGGAGGAGGGCATGAAATATTGAAGGCGTTTTGAAGGATCTTTTAACTTTTTTCCCTTTCTTTTCCCCATAAAGCAAAACCAACCTAATTGTTCTCTTATACCACATTCATAAAGCCCTGAAATTTTGAAAAAAGTTTAGGTAATAGACTTTTGTCAATCATTTTGCATAAACCTTGGTGGGGAAAACATCCAATGTAATCTTTGCAAAGATGAATTAGTAGAAGAGTAAAGTTTAAATCATTTGAAATACCACCTTGCCAAAATCACTAGACATGATGCTACCCAACGTAAGTATCTATAGATGTTGCCCATCAATGTCAAGCTAAGACTCCATTTCAACTTCTAAAGCTAAGCGATAAAACTAAGGACCGAGATAGGGCAAGGTTCACTTCTGATATTAAAAACACTACTACCATTATCACTCTTAATGATGTCCTTTCCCCACATTCGCATTCCCCTCCGATTTCCTCTCCTAGTGGTATGGGTACTTTTTTCCTACCTGTGTTTAACTTCGATCTCAACCCAACTTGGAAAGTACAAAATAGATGCAAAGTTTTCATGAGCAGGCACAGAAAGCCATAGGTAACTTTTAGTTCCATTCAGACTTGGTTTTCAATGTCGTTAGATCCCCAAATTAGCAAGCTATGGTCAATGCCATTGTTTTGTACTCATAATTTCAAAGCCCCTTCCTCCAAGGCTCTTAATAAGAGAATTTTGATTGATGTTGTCCAAGATATAGACAGTTCTTGTTGATTACCATGTTTCCTAAGTAAAGAATGGCTAATTATTATGTGATCTACTTGAGTAAAATGTGTTAGAGGTGGCAGTGATGCTCCTAATTATGTAATTATTGGTAGACTCTTGATGGATCCAAACTTGAGCAGATGAAACCTGCATGAGCAAGCAAAGTCCATAACAAATAATAATAATAATAATCTATTTTTAAGGTCACGGCTAAGCCACACCAAATTGGTGTATGAGACCCCCTTGTTTGTGGGACAAGGGACCCCCTCCGCCCAGCGATTTGACTGGTAATGTCTACAAAGGTATACATACCCTACCTCCCTCTGAATTTGAACTTGTGACCTCTTAAAAGGAAACACATGTTCTTAACCATTAGGCCCACTCACGCTGTATAAGCAAATTCCATAAGCAAAATACATTCACAATCCTACTATGGATAAGCAAATTCCATAATAAAATACATTCACAATCACACATGGGTCCTTGAGAAAATATACTAAATAAGAACTCATTAACATTACAATAACTTGGTTTGCAACAATTTCAGCTCTTTGCAATCCATTCGTGCCCAAAATATGGATGTAAAGAGAATGTTTGTGAGTGTGTAGTAGTACACATAACCAAGGGGGCAATTAGAACAACATTCTACACTAGAGAAGACAATTGCCTGCCTCTTTCAGAGATCATGGATTATAGGTGGCATCTCCAACATATTTGATCATTGCATGTTGTTAGGCAACAGTTTGCTTTTGTTAAGAGACCTTCATGTCAATTATAAAGTGAGGGAAGACCTACCTATTCCAATCATCCTGAGGTGGTTACTAATTATACAGCACAAGACTTTGTCTATACTCAACTATAAAAGAACGAGAATGATGATGGCTCATTAATATAGTATGATTATCTGCTTCTTTTTCCCAATCTTTCAATTGATTATTTTTTAGTCTTATTTCTATTTAGAATTTTGCATCGAAAGGCAAATGCATGTGCCAAATACTAAAATGGTTGGAGGACTTTGGTAACCATACTAAAATGGTTGGAGGACTTTGGTAGCTTCAGACGCTTTCTATCACACTGTCGACATGGACTTGTAGTGCCTCTATGTGCGATAATTGAAGTTCCAAGACATACACTCCATGAGGCACAACAGGTTGGCACAAAAGGGATTTATGATTGATTCTCCTTGAATAATAACCCTTGACTTTGTAATGAGCAATACCGAGGCACCATGAGTAATAATGTCATTGCATGGGAGAGGTTGATTCAACATCATACTAAATTATGGATACAGAGGAGGCAGCTTTCTGAGATGAGGACCTTCAGTCACTACACAAAGACTTGGACATGAATTTGTTAGCACCATAGGAGGCAGGGAGAAGATATTTGAATTCCATTCATGAGCTCGAAAGTTGTTTTCCACGAAAAAAAATCTTTATATTTGATCTTACTATCAATTCTGAGAAGACTTCTGTACTGCCTTCAACCTGTCCTACAGCTACTTATTACAGTCTTCCAGAATCAAAACATACCTGAGAGACTTCAGATCTTTAAAAACATAAGTTATTGACATAAAACTATCCAAAACAAAGCCTGTGAAAACTAAGGTGACATCTACTTGGAGGAACAAACTAGATCAAGAATCAGAAAAGAGAACAACCTCTGATAAGAGGTCATATAAGCTCAAAAGTTACCTTTATTTGACTGTATTTCATCATTTATGCCATGGTTGGCCATTCATGGTATCTATACATTCAACTATTTGCTATATAAATTTTGGAGCCTTTAAACTATTTCATGTTCATTGTTTATGCCTATTTTGAGTCTTAATGTACATTTTCATTTGACTACTCGGAACTTCATGAGCTTATGTCAATGTTGTACAATCTAATTTGATTGATTAGTTATAACATCGAAAATGCGTGATCCTATCTTGTGAAAATTGTTGTATCTAAGGTTATGCTTTTGGTTACTTTTCTCATACAGTAATTTAGCTTCTTTAATTTTATGCTTTACCTTTTCGCTTTAATTTTATGTTTTACGTATGTGGCTGCTGGCAAAAGGATCATTATTGATTAACTGTTACACTGATTACATAGCTGTGTTAGTTTTAAGTAAGATGATGTACATATTGATATCATTGTATATACCCTTCCTTTTCTTTCTTATTGCTGATACAAATAATTTTCTGTATATATAAGAAGTATCTTTCAATTATAATATGCCAAGTTATCGCAGAGTTTATTGCCGAGTTTTGCCCAAAGTATCGAGTAAGCATTGATGTGATGTCGAGTTTTGCCTAAAGTATCGAGGAAGCATTGATGTGATGTTTAAAGTTTTATATGCAGTATCTGATGTATATTGTCCCGCAGCAAATAAAATGGAGATGTCCTGCTATGTGTCAATTATTTCATGATATATCTGATCTTTATGCAATGTGTCTTTAATTGTTGGATTCATTTGCTAATGCCCAACAAGTTTTCTTTATCAAATCTATGTGTGAAAGAGACTTAGCAGCTGCCCTCTTAGGAACTTTTAAATTGTGTTCTTTGCAAGTCCTCCGCATCTCCATCTTTAAGATTATGTCTTGTTCTCTAAGATAACGGTGCCCAATGGATAAAGAATCTTGTGTGATTATCACTGACAAATTTGTGGAAACACGGTTACTATCAACCTACAATAAGTATCAATGGTTTTAGTTATCCTCTCTTCCTTTGGGGTTAACAACCACCCTATCCCTGCTAGTTCCCATAAACAGATCACTTCAGGTTTACAAACCTATCAAGATAGCCTTTACGGGCTCACTTCGCTTATGAAACCTTGTTTATATTGCCAAAAGGAACCTATCAAGATATAGATTACAGTATCACTAAGCAAGGAGATTGATTTTCACTGACGATTTCTCAGGGACAACCCCCTCCCAAGGCTAAGGAGATTTAATCGAACTTGGATGGAAACTTTCCTACCACATGGAACCTGCCTGGATAAAGAATAAGAGATTGATTATGAAGGCAAAGGAGATTTAATCGAACTTGGATGGAAACTTTCCTACCACATGGAACCTGCTTGGACAAAGAATAAGAGATTGATTATGAAGGCTAAGGAGATTCAATCCCACCTGGATGGATACATGGAGCCTGGCTCGAGAAACGAAGAAAGGAGATTGAGTCATCGTAAGGAGATTCTCGTGTGCCTGCAACAGCTGTTACATTTAGTTACCCGCTTTTACTTTTGGGTTGCCCACTTAAAGATATATCGTTCCCACTCTCTTTTAAATCTTTAAACAGTTCAGTAACAGTGTGCTTAAAGAAAATATTTTAAGAATTTCAAGGGTTACCCACCTTTGGCATGTGGAATCTTCCATCAGGGCTTAGAACAGGGAGGTTTTTCACCTCCAATGGATGCCCTGGCATCATTTAGCATCGTTCTCCCTTCAAATGGAACATCTCGGGGGACAACATCCAATTCTCAAGTTGACTTCCCATTTGATATTTACCAAGTTCTTGAGTTTCACATTGTGTGTTTTGTATGTAGTTCAGCTACCTACGGTTATAATCGATGTTCCCAATCACGGTTAGGGTAGGCTAGGTTGCCCTACTTGGATTAAGTGGGAATACACTCCCGGTGTGGAATTTCCAAGTCCTAGCCTTCCACAACAACATCGTTGATGTTTCCAATGAACCATATGAAATCACACATTCATTCTGCATTCATAGGAATTGGAACAGGTACACGCAGGGGGGCAGGCTCCGCTTTGTGCAGCATCCGGGTTAATTTCAATTTGTTTTCTTTATGTAAAGGGCCCAGGGTTTCTATAATCTACTTCTATTCCCTTCAAAAGGCCGCCGGAGCTACTGCCTATTCATAGCATACAAATAGTAGATTGTTGGGAACATTGCCCATTGTATCTACGCGAGTTCCATTTGGATCACTTATTTTTGCTTGGGCAGTACTGTTTCTTACGTGCGACATCATCAACATTTCGTTTGATGAGTTGGGATGCCTTTATTGACTCTGGTACAATCGCAAATAAAACGGAAAAAAAGAAGCCCTAAAGCAAAAAGTGGGCAAAAACATTCATTACCTGAAGGGTAAGCGGTGAATATGTTTGGACAAACAGAGAACTCCATATATTCTTTTATATTATAGAAAGCACTTGGAAAAACACTCAATTCCTACCTGTATTGCACTGCATGCCTGCTCTACCGCCTGCATGGTGGCTTGTAGTCTGTCCACCTCCACTCTTCCTGTTTGCTCCATCTCCTGTCCACTCCTCTCCTTCAAGAGCTCGAGTCCGTTCACTATAATAACAACAATGCTGACAGTTAAGGTCGGTTGGGCAGTGATCCAGCGGTAGATCAGTGGACTTTACCACTAGCCCGGGTTCGATTTTTAAAGAAAAAAAGAGGACAGAATGATGACAGTTGAGGTCGGTTGGGCAATGATCCAGCGGTAGATCGGTGGGCTTTACCACTAGCCCGGGTTCGATTTTTAAGAAAAATGAGGACAGTCGAGCACTTGTATTGTTTAGTTAGTTATATTTAGATTCAGTGGCAAGCAAGGCCACGGCAACGATTCCTGTAATCGTTAGGAATCGTTGCATATTAAAATGCCCAATGAAATTTTCTTAATGATGAAGTGGGTTTTCAGCTCCCACGGTGCCCTATTCCACTCGGTTACCTAGCAATTTTAGTTCCCTACGTTTTCAATAAAAATAGCCCTTTGTTGGAAATGCTATAACGCTTATGCAGGATAAATGTCGATCCATGCAGCCAAACCACGATGTGTCTAAGGTGGCCCCGTCCCGGTCTTGAGAGATGCGATATCGTGGCACCATTGCGAGTCGCGACAACTCTTCCTCCCCGCTTGGCGCACATCCTCTGGGGAGTCGGGTCCTCTATGTGACGCGATGATTTAAGACAAAGTGTATCAAAGCTTGCAATTATTCGTCCGTCCTTTACATTATGCACGTGACGGGCGACGAACTGAACTCTAGCAATGGTTCTCCAACACGGAGTTGGACCAATACTTTGAGTCCCATTGGCTATTCCAACGAGAATTATGGACAGCATTGGTGGGTCGGTTGGGCCCTAACGATTTATTTTAATGACGTCCACGAGGTTGAACAGCCTAAGGGATCAAGAGAATAACAGCCCTAACTCATCTTCACACCAACTAAAAGTTTTTTTTCCTGGGAACACCAACTAAAAGTTAACAGTGGGGTTAAAACAAGAGAGGCACCTATGCATTGAAGTGCATGTCCACATAAGCCAATAGATCAACTAGATCTCGAAGGACCCTTGCCCATTTCGAGTTATGATGGCTCGATTCATCCTCTCCATTGCAAATACTCATGTTCTTGGCTCCCAATGTTCCATTTGCTTACTACCTCATGCCTTTACTTTGTCCATGCATTGCTCATCCTTTGGTCTGCGTTTGTACATGCTCTTTCCCTATGATAACTTCTCACTATCCCCTGTTAATGTGCTTATGCGTGCATTTGTCTGGAACTTGCATTTGATCCTCCACACTTTTAGAATCTACATTTGGCCCTGTGCCCACTCTGCATTTGACCTTGCGCTTGCTCAACACTTGCCCCTACATTGAGCATTTGGCCTTACCCCTGCTTCGCATTCAACCTCAAAGCTACACTACGTTTCAACCCTGCACCTATTTAACAATCGTCCCTGCAACCCCTGATATATAAATGGGTCAGGCGGCTTCACGATAGTCCTTTTCACCCCTCCCTATTTCTTTCTTTTTCTCTGTCTTTCTTTCTCTTTCCCCCTAGCTTATAGACATAGTGTCACTGACTTAATTGAATTGATGGATGCCTTTGATATTGCATATGCAGCAATTCAACACAACCCAAGTCTCTGTCCATTATCGTAAGGCAAGTAAGGTGTGTGCCCCCTTGGTGTCGCATGTCATCATCATGCACTCGAGGTGCTCTTGCTCACACCCACATGTCTTTGTTCACCCAACTGATCGCATGCCCCTTGTGTTCTCTTGCCCGACTCGTCCCCAAGTCTGCCCGAGGAGGGCACGCGCTCGGTGGGTGTCATGGGAGACCTTACAGTATGTAGTTGGGTCATTCAACACAAATTACATAAAGTCAATTTTACATTTGATCCGTAAATAGTAGGCTTACACCCAACCATTTCACCAACATGAATCCTTGTGTCTCTTATGGCACTGTTGTGTAAGCTTGAACGGAAACCTCTAATGACGATCTTGAACTGGCTTGTATGGACACCTTAAGGAACTGCTTACAACTCATTAACATTGAGTAGCTCTTGTATTCACGAAGAAATTAAACAAACAAAAAAACAAAGAATACAATCCTCTCCCAACCATCATACGAGTATCAATCCCCAACACTCTCAAGTAAACAATGTATGTGGTTGTAAATCAAAACATGGATGAGGCACACTATGTTTTATAACTCATTTAAACTATCATGAAGCCAAAATCATCCACTCAAGACCCATTCCAACTACCAAGAGACATGGTTTTACATAGACCAAAACCAATAGTTAATACAAAGACAAATCGTTAACTGTGATGGGTTATGTGGCCTACAGGAGAGAGTGAGAGATGACGTGGGAGGAAATTCATTGCCTATGGGCAAAGGAAAAACGTCCAACAAATAATAGAATGTAGTGTACAGCTTGTGGGCAAGGGAAAAGCACCTAGCAAGTATTATAACATAGTGTACAACATGTGGGCAAGGGAAAGACACCAACAAACAAGGCAAATGCGGTCGAGTGGGTGAGTGCAACCCGTGGAGAATGAGAATGCTTAGCCATTAATAGAAATTTGACTCAGGGAGTGAGAGAGCAACCCTGGAAGAGAGAGAAATCTCCCAACAACTCTTAGAATACTACGTTAGCAACCCCACTTTATGTGCAATAAGAACTAGTAATCGATTTAATGAGTTTGTGAGATAGAACATCCAACATTCAAAGGAATTTGTTGCTTGATGAAATGCACGGCGATGGGAATATGTGTCATTGTAGCTATGCTTGACCTAACAACTCGGGTAATTGAACATAGGCAATGGTTGTTTCCAATGGCTAACAAACCTATGAATCAATAAATGAGGAAACAAATCATATATACCATGTACGCATGGCTAGTGTTGGAAATTGAGTTGTGGATGTGCAATGATATTACTGAGCAACATAACCAAACTAACCAAGTATATGGCTCTAGTCAATTTAGTTGTCGTTGGCACAGGGGAAGACCCAAGGTTCAACGCTCAAGAATGCACCAACAAAACCCTAACTACCGACCCTTTCGGCAACACTTGCGAAGCAGATGAAGTCTCACCCGAGGTAGAGGCAGGGGTGGTTGCAGGACTCCAGTGTCTGCAACCTTAGCTGGGATACAGATCTGTGATTACAATATTCTACCAAAACAGTTAGCAGTTACAGTTCATCAGTATTTAACCAGTATCTACTTCGCAGTAAAAACCCTAATCACAGAGCACCGCAATATTCACCCAGATCTAGTATAGACGAGTACTAAGCACATTCACATGGGTTAGATCTAGCACTTATTCATATTATTAAGCACAAAGCATCGCAAATCTATCTATCATTCATCTTACATCAAAGCACTAAGCAAGTAAACACATAAACACATCAATACATCGCACAAAGCACGACAACACATGATATACGTGGTTCACCCCCAGCCTGGGGCTACGTCCACCAACTCTTCTTCTCTTTTATTATCTACTGTCAATCTTCTACATGCACAGAGCCACAAAATCCTACTCTGCATAGGACAGGAGATTTGCGCGCACCTCGCCAGATCCTCCTCCCCCGAGCTAGGTTACAGCACAAAGCTTCTACTCAATCTCTTACAGTCACTTGCGCTTAGCCTTGCAAGTCTCACACAACATGCACAAAGCATGTACAACTATTACTTGCACTTAGCACTTGGTATCACACACTTGCGTTTTTGCACTTAGCATCACATACACCTCCTACTTACATCGCCTAGTTTTCTATTTATACATTACAACATGGGCCTAAACATGGGTAAACCCATGGGCCACATCTCCATGCCCGTTATATAAGCCCAAAACCCAAAAAGCCCTAAACAAGGGGCCGAGATCCCGTGATCTCCGCTTCGACTTACACTCCACCTTCGATAGCCTGTCGAAGTCCCAAAATAGGTCAAACATGACCAAGGATCCTCAAAACTTGGTCAAGGGCCAACAGTTGTCCAAGCGAGTCAACCATTTAATAAAAATGCCCAAGTACTAATTCATTCTAGCGAACAAGCTAACAATGAATCGATTCAAGTGTTGAAGGGTAGTAAGAGTAAATACCACCACAACATATCAATCAAGCAAATAACTCATTAACACACCAAAACCAATAAGGTTTTATACTCGAAACCAAACATTTAATGAGGATTTTATTAGGTTCGGGAGATAATTGTAGAGGGTGAGCTATACACAAAAATTGTGTATTGTTGCTCGTTGACAATACAAAATTGCAAATGGCCATGGCTCGAAGACACCTTCGCTCATCGTGCACAAGCTCATTGACTCCTTTGTACATCGATATTCGAGTAGGTTGCTCTCTTCGAGCTCTCATTTCTACCATTGCCCTCCCAAGTTCTCCTTACATCTCCCTTGCTCATCTCTTCACTGCAAGCTTCATTTTTTTAAAGGGCTACCTTTGGAAGGCCAACCATCACAATGGTTCACTTCCACTTCCAACTTTGTCAAAAAAGACAAAATAAAATAAAACAATTACATGTTTATTACAAATTTACAATAGGTTAAGCAATTAAGTGCTTATCAGAAAGTTTGGTGAGGATCCAATTCGGATCACACCTTCCCATTTGCAAGCTTTTGGTCCCCAAAAGCTTCAATTCCCTTAAATCTTCTTCTTTGTCTTCAAGCATCCTCCGACAAATGTCCAAAAAAGAGTGCATCTGCTGCAAGATTGAAGATAAGAGTTGAAGAGGGGCTTTCTTTGGCATAAGCCTATTGTCCATATCATGGCAAGAGATGACATTCACTACTACAATAGGTCGTCAAACAACTGTCGCTCTTGTGCTACAAGTGCCAGCGACTCCTCTTTCCCCTTGACCTTGAGTCTCCAAGCTTTCTTCTTCGTTGTTCGGTTATTGGGATGGAGTTTTGGGTGAAGCCTATTACCCCCTTACTTATAGGAGTAACTGGGGAAGATTTTTTCTTCATGATCCACATTCCAGACAACAATTCTGATGATGACATTATGGACTCTCCACATGCTGTTTCCCACATGTTGCTTCCATTACATGCTCAACTCAACTCAGTCATATGAAATGGTGCACTACACATTGAGGTATATTGTTCCGACACTTGATATCGAGTGATAATGTCAATACTTGAGGCAAGAAAATGGTGCTCATGGGTTGAATTGGATAATGAATCATGATACTTTGAATTTATATTTTTTTCATTATCTCACCTTGGTGGTCATTGTCATCTCCTAGTCAAGTGTTCTCACTTGAGCAAAGTTGTACTATTGGGGGGGCTTAATGGGGGCAACATATCCATATTTCTTACCATGAATAGCATATTCCATCTATATCTTATATGTTGTCCTTTCTTTTGGGTTGCTTGTTACATGTATCCCAAAAAGGTTTGTACTTCATAATCCCATGAGAAGGAAGGGCTTGAATGCCCGAGGTTGATGCAACTCTATAAAAAATTATATAGAAGGAGAAAAATCCCTAATTCAAAATGCAAGGCAAAGAACCAAACAAGAAATTAAAGTATTAAAAACCACGAAATAAAGAAGGATGAGCTCTACCCCCTCACAAAGAGGCCATCACCCTGAGTCTTATGTCAAAAGGACTTAGCAAATCAAATGTCAAAAGCTAAAAAAGGTTAAAGCAATAAAGAAAAAGACAAACATGGGCTTCAAAAGACATAGTGCCAAGGAAAGGGTACCTCATTGCCCAAGCGCTCCCTTTACAAAGGCGCTCACGAGGATGACTATTATACATTGCCTTGCATGTCAATGACAATCCACCCATGAAGTAAACTGATCTAGATGGATGTTGGTGGTCTCTCGCCTATTCCAACTAGCTCATTTTGGCAGTTTTCCAGTTTGGTAGTTTTTTCCTAGTTTTCGGGTCCCTGATTTCCGAAGTCGTTTTGAGGCCCTAAACAACGTTTTTAGGGCTCACCATAGTCAACTTCTAAAATTAGTCAAAGTCTAACAACAACATATGTAGTCCTCGAATAGACCTTTCCAACGGGCTATCGTGCGCCTAAAACGAAAATCGTGTGCAAAAGTTACAACCCCGAAAAGTTGATGTACTAACTTACCCAAACGGGGCCCACATGACTTTTGGCGCTTCATCTCCTAGGGTTAGGTTTTTGGATGTCTAGGGTTTTTGACATTTCTATTTATTGTAAAAAGGCCTTCAAAGCCTCATTGTAATAATCCTCTTTCGAATGAGCGTAGTCGTCGCATCTCTTCTCAGAGATAAGCCGCCACCATTCTAGTAAGCTTGTTTTCCGTAGCATTTTACAGTTTCAACTTATTTCCTTATTGAATATAAACCAGTTTTATTGTATATCTATTATTATGTGTTAAGCATCTTTTGATAATAATCTATATTCATTTCGTTCTGCTCATAAAAACCAGATCGGTGGTATCAGAGCGGTCTGCTCCTTGTCGTTCTTAATGCATGTCCCCAACGAGGTCAGGGTACAAAGAATGGGGTCTCGAGCTTGTTTCTCTTGAGGACAAAAGCTCTCGCACGCCCAAACAACCTCTCATGGCGGGAGAAAAGAAAGACGATGGGACAAGAGATCCCTTCAAAATGTTGCTCGAGGAAGCCCTCATGCAACAGAGGAACGAGATGATGGATAGTTTTGTGCAAATCCTTCGACGACTACCAACAGGTGACGCATCTTCCTCAAATGGAGGCGTCGCCCCCTTCAAGGTACAAATCAACTTCGACATTCCTATATTTGAAGGTCAGATCGACGCAGATGCTGTAGACAAATGGTTGAATCTGATAGAAGGGTATTTCTCTGTCCATAACTTCTCAAATAGAGAAAATATTACTTTTGCGCTCCTCAAAGTCGTTCCCCGTGTCAAAGATTGGTGGGAAACTTTCTGTGAGCAGAAGGAAACAGAGGAACCCTCGTTATTTACATTTGCGGTCACCTAGGAGTCCTTCGGGGATGATATTAAGGAACAATACTACCCTATTGGAAGTTATGACGACTTGTACACAAAATGGACCACACTGCGACATGAAAGAGAGTGCTCGAGTTCACAAATATATTCCATACCTTGCGCACCAAGCCGGGTATCAAAGATTCTGAGTGACATCTGGTTCTCAAGTATTGCGGCAGTCTGCATAAATATATCCAGGCCGAAATGGAGTTTCTGGACATCTCATCCTTGGGCACGACCTATCGATATGCCATCAAAATCAAGGAGAAGCTCAAACAAAAGACGTGGCAATTTGGGCCTGGGAACCCCTCACAGCAAAAGCCAGGAAAGGGCAACCCCAATCCGCAAAACAAAGGACATAGCAAAGACGAATTGTCTCAGGACAACCAATCCGGGCCACAAGCAAAGAAGGACACCAGAAAGACAAAGAAAGATACTGGGAAGTGGTGTGACTTCCATAAGAGCCCCTGGCATAACATTGTTGATTGTCACTCAAAGCAGTCGTTGGTGGCTAAGCTGAAAGCCTCTAAATCAAATGTGGGTTCTGACTCTGAGTCAGAACAAGAAGGGGGAGACGAATCATTGATGCAGAACCTAGTGCTACCGTTGCTACCACCAAGCTCCAGCCCGGTGAACCAAACAAGCCAGAGGAAGGTGAGCACCTTTTTCATTCACAAATGTGGGTGAAGGGTATCCCGTTGCACTTCATCGTTGATAGTGGTAGCCAGAAGAACCTCATCTCAACAGAGGTTGTCAAGCGACTCGCCCTGCCGACAACGCCGCACCCGCAACCCTACACCATCAGATGGCTCCGCCAAGGAAGCGACATCCGCGTCAACCAACAATGTTGCATGTCATACGACATCAAGCCCTTCAAAGACGAGGTATTGTGTGATGTTGCCCCTCTCGAAGTTTGTAATGTTCTTTTGGGCCAACCATATTTATGGAAACGCCATGTTGTATATGAGTCTAGGCCTCGTAGTGTTGTTATTAATTTGAATAAGATATAGTACAGGATACCCGAGGCAGACCCACCTAGTGTTATTTCCTTGATTTCTACTAAGCAATGCAGGAAGTTCATCTCTCAGACGGGGAAGTTTGTCTTCTTCGTGATTCACTCTCAGAATGAGTGAAAGATCGTAGCCACATCCAGGGTCTCCGCGACTGACCTCTCCACACAACAAAAGCAAGTGGATAAGGTCATGGAATAATACTTATATATCTTCTCCTCACCTACCGAGGTACCTCTTCACTGTCAGGTTAAGCACCCCATCGATCTGACCCCCAACGCATTGTTGTCCAATGGGTTAGTCTACCGCCACTCTCTATTAGAGAATGAGGAGATCAAGTGACAGATCCAGGAACTGCTCCAAAAGGGGCACATTTGTCCCAGTTCATCACCTTGTGGGAGCCCAATCATGCTGGTACAAAAGAAAGATGGAACATGGCGACTTTGCATTGATTACCAGGCCTTGAATAAAATCACAGTTAGAAACCGGTACCCGATTCCCTAAATCGACGACCTCCTTGATCAGTTCACGGGGGCCAAATACTTTAGTAAGATTGATCTGAAGTCTGGCTACCACCAGTTCCCGATAGAGCAGACAGATGTATGGAAGACCGCCTTCAAGTCAAAGGAAGGTCTTTTTGAATGGTTGGTCATGCCCTTTGGTTTGACAAATGCTCCAGTCACTTTCATGAGAATGATGGACGATATCCTGTGACCATTCACCAATACTTTTGTAGTGGTGTATCTGGGTGACATTCTCGTTTACAACAAGACTTGGGCAGAACACTTGCAGCATATTCAACAGGTTTTGCACACCCTATGGCAACACAAGCTATACGCCAACTTGGAAAAATGCTCCTTCAGCATGGACAAGGTTCATTACCTGGGCTACATCGATGGTGTACATGTGGATCCAACCAAGATCCAAGTCATCCATGACTGGCTAGCCCCAACCACACTCACTAAGCTTCGGAGCTTCTTGGGCCTTGCCAATTTCTACCATAGGTTCGTGTTGGGATTCTCCCATATTGTATGGGCCCTCAGCCAAGTAACCATGGGTGGTGGTAAGGCGAAATTTGTGTGGGGTCGGTCCCGAAAACAAGCGTTCGATGATTTGAAGCAACACTTATGCTCAACGCCAATACTTTCACTACTGGACCTACAGTAGCCCTTTGAGATCGAGACAGATGCTTCAGACTATGTTGTGGGTGTCGTTCTCACTTAGCACGGCCACCCTGTGGCCTATCATAGCGAGACACTATCAGATGTTGTTCGTAAGTACCCTAATTATGACAAGGAAATGTACTCCATTGTGCAAGCCTGTCGCTAGTGGAGACATTACATTCTTGGGAAGGACATAGTCATCCACATTGATCATAAGCCACTGCAGATCATGCAGACACAAGGCAAATTACATAATGACTGCCATCAAAAGTGGTCCACACACTTGCAACAATTCCACCTCAACATCAAGTATAAAACATGAAGCACTAACCCCATCGTTGATTGCCTCAGTGGACCACCAGTCGTGACACTCACCACGGTGCTAGACTCTTGCGACCATGAGACCTATGGATGGCCCCAACTCCATGAGCCAGACACGAACTTCGCCACCACCTATTAAATGTTGGGCGCAAACGCAGTTGTCGCTAATTTCCATCTTCGGGATGGGTTGTTGTGTCGTCTGGGCTATATATGTGTTCCATCAAGCGAGTAAGCGAAGCTGATTTGGGAAGCCCACTAAAGTCGGGTGGCAGGACACTTCGGCATCGAAAAGACAGTGGCAATGTTGCAGAAACATTTCTACTGGTCAAAACTTCGACAAGAGGTCAGCAAGTATATCAGGTCCTGCATTGTTTGCGTTATTGCCAAACCAACCACTAAGAAACAGGGCCCGTACACCCCTCTACCTACTCCTGACAGGCCATGGGAATCCATCTCAATGGACTACATGTTGAGCCTTCCATCCACCAAGCGGGGAAATGACTGTGATTTTGTGGCTGTTGATCGCTTTTCTAAGATGGTGATTATGGTCGCCTGCGAGAAGAGCATCACAGTAGAGGCCACTGCCAAGCTCTTCTTTGAACGAGTCTGGGTACATTTTGGAATCCCACAAATCATTGTCTCATATTGGGATAATCGATTTCTCAGCACATTTTGGTCGAACCTCTGGTCATTGCTAGACACCAAGCTCACCAAATCCACGACCTTCCACCCATAGACAAATGGCCAAACTAAGGTCGTAAATCGAATGATCGTGCATATCCTGAACATGTATAATTCCAAGTACCCTCGCACATGGGATGAGAGTCTTCCCTATGTCCAACATAGCTACAACCAAGCCCTGCATAGCTCAACTGACCACAACCCCTTTTAGGTAGGGTTGGAATTCCAACCATTGGGTCCCATAGAGGTTGCACTACCCCTTGCGGTCACCTCACCTGACTCATTTCCTGCTCCAACTGAAGCTGACAAAGCCACTCGGTTCATTGAGTGGATCCAACACATCTACCAACAAGTTCAGGATATCCTATAGAAGTCCAATGATAAGTACAAGCAACGCCATGATCAACATCGGGTGCCACATAAGTTTCAGGTGGGCGACAAAGTTTGGTTGCATTTGCAGAAAGAACACCTTACAGGACCCCATCAGAAGCTTTGGCCACTTCGTTATGGGTCGTACACCATCACCAAGGCTGTCAGTGATAATGCTTTTGAGCTCAACATTTCTCCTTTCCTTGGCCTACACCCAGTGTTCAACATGGATCTCTTTTGACCTTATTTCCCACCATTATTGGACACCACAGAGATAGCAGAACAACTGACACCAACAGAGCTCAACCCTGACTACATACAACAGGCATCCAGTGATCAGATTGTGGACAAACATGTCAAGGGCACTCACCAACAAAGGATCCAACTTTATCGAGTTGTCAAAGCAGGGTAGCTCCTGCACCAAGGCAAGTGGCTCACCTGAGGCCAAATTCAACAAAAAATTCCTTATCTCATGGGGGCACTCAACATAATGGAGACCATTGCTTCCTAAGGGGGGAGGATTGATCCAAATGGATTTCGGTGGCCTCCCACCTATTCCAAGTGGCTCATTTTGGCAGTTTTCCAGTTTGGCAGTTTTTTCCTAGTTTTCGTGTCCTTGACTTGCGGGGCTGTTTTGAGGCCCTAAACAACGTTTTTAGGGCTCTCCATAGTCAAACAATAGGCAATTTCAATGTCTAACGACCACATGTGTAGTCCTCGGATAGACCTTTCCAATGGGCTATCATGCGCCTAAAATGGAGATCGTATGCAAAAGTTACGACCTCGGGAAGTTGATGTACTATCTTACCCAAACGGGGCCCACATGACTTTTGGCGCTTCATCTCCTAGAGTTAGGTTTTTGGATGTCTAGGGTTTTTGACATTCCGGTTTATTGTAAAAAGGCCTTCAGAGCCTCATTGTAATCATATTCTTGTGAATGAGCACAACCATCACATCTCTTCTTAGAGATAAGCCGCCACCATTCTAGCAAGCTTGTTTTCTGGTGCATTTTACAGTTTCAGCTTATTTCCTTATTGAATAGAAACCATTTTTATTGTACATATGTTATTTTATGTTAAACATCTTTTGGTAATAATCTTTATTCATTTCGTTCTGCTCATAAAATCCGGATCATAAACCCCAATCCATACCACATACCATTAGACATGCTTCTTGATGGGTTCCTTGGGACATACTTCTTAGACTAGGTATTAACATACCTAATAGGAGGTAATAATGATCCTCCCATACCTAGACTTGGAAAATTGTATAACTTTGTAAGCTAATGTGAAGTTTGAAGATGATAGTTTTTGAGATCTATCTAATGGATTTTGTATTGACATGGCTCACTTTATATGTTGTGTTTAGATTGTGTACCTTGCCTCCGGTCTTCATGGTGCATTGGACTACATGATCCCCTTCTCATATGATGGATTGCACATGGCCACATGTTGGATTGACACTTGGATCCTTTGAAGGATATTGAGGGGCTATTAGCACATTTTCATGGAGTTCATCCCCACCACTTGAGAGAGGTCGTTCCACACTTCTAGGAGGATGTTGAGCCTTTTGATGACATGGATCCCTTTATGAGACACCCCAACACACAAGGGGTATGAAATTGAGCCTTTTGGTGATGGGATGTTGCATGTTGATGATGATTTGATGGTTTGTTGCACCTCTGAGGAAATGTTAGGATTCTTGATGATGATATGGCACCTTTTGATGAGACGTCACACCTCTTAGGGACATGACACACCTCTTGGAGATGAAACATTTCACCCTTTCATGGCAACATTTCACCCTTTCATGGCAACATTTCACTTTGGAGACCCTTCACATGCCTTTTCACCTATTTTGAGGGATACAAACTTCAAGAACAATTATCTTTTGACAGAATACCCTGAATTATGCTAGCTCAACACCATTAAATGCATAATGGCCACATGATTTCCGAAAAGTGATCATAATAGAAATTCCAATAAAAATTGACACAATTATGGTGCTTTTAAAATATGCCACGAAAAGACTATCATGAATTTTGGCCACCCATGGGACACGTTTGGAGGAGGTCGTTCCACATGTTGAGGAGGACAACTTGGCACCTGCTTGAGTTGGAGGCATCGTTGGGGGGGTTAGTGACATATCCACTAATGTATCATGTTTTTTTTTTATATGTATTCTTGCCTTATCTCTAGGGTTTGAGAGAGACAAGGGCATTATTTTATGTTTTTAGAGCTTCTATTGTGCAAGAAGGGTGTTATATCTCTCATATAATCTCACTTGTAAATTATTGCTACTTATGGATGTTGATGTTTTGGTAGATGTGGAAGGTATTTTACTCCCAAACAACCTTTCTTAGAAGAGAAGAATATTCCAGAAGTCAAAGTAAGACCATTGAACAATGGAAGAACATCCTGGAAGAGAAGTCGACCCACAATAAAATAATAAAGTAGAATTATAACCTCCAGGAAGAAAAGTCAGCCCACGGGAAAAGATAAAGGGAAATAGAATTTCCCAGAGAAGAAGTCGGCCCCAACTAAAGTGACTTGAAGACTATAAATAAGGTGATGCCTTGCTTGTTTGTACACACTCACTCGCTCATCTCTCACTCAAGATGAAGGCGCTAGTTTGAGGCAAGGAGAAGACACAACATTGAAACATTAGAGGTTCTTGGTTATTCTTGGTGGTGGTTTCTCTTGTGCGCTCTCTTAGGGAAGAAGTGTGATATCTTGTATGGTGTTGTTGCTGCAACTATTTGGTGAGATATCCCTATTTGGTGTGCTAGCTTTGTATTAGGGTTTCTTCATTATCTGTTTCTCTGGAGAGCTTGTTCACGATTGGATTATATAATTGGACGAAATCTGTCTAAGAAAGGTTGGTTGGGTTTTTCCCTAGGTTTGGGGTTTTCCCAAGATAACACTTTGTGTCTTCTTGTACTTGTTTATGTTGCTCATGTTTTTAGTATATGGTATATGATTGTTAATGTAAAAGAAGATATAAGTACACTAATAATCCTAATGCTCTAAAAGTTATGAAAATCTAACATGGTATGAGAGTTGGTTGCCTTCAAGACAGTCTAACAACTGGAAGGAAAGATCTTGAGATTTGCAGCTGCACAATCCTTTTGTCAAGCTCTTTGAGCACTTGTTCCAAGTCATTGGGACTAATTCTACTTCAGATCAACTCGCCTAACCCTAGCGCACTTACTACAACACTCAAATCGTAGTTTGGTGAAGTTTGAAATTTTGCAAATTTTTAGATCTAGGGTTTCTACCATCGAAAACGATTACTGGAATGAGAGTTGAGGATAGGTTGGATAGAGCAGATAAATTCAGATCGTGGAAGAATAGAATACTCCTCATTCTAGAAGAGAAGGAGTGGTTGGATCATGTCAAGCAAGTTCTCCCTGAACCAGAAGAAGCAGGTGCCAAGGCAAAGTTCAAGAAGAACGAAGTCAAGGCCAAGAGGATCTTGATAGATTCGATCAAAGATCACTTGATGCCCAAGGTATCAGAATTGAAGACACCAAAGGAGATGTTTGATGCGTTAACCAAACTATATGAAAGCAAGAACACCAGCAGGAAGCTAACCTTAAGGCATCAACTCAGAAACGTGATTATGAACAAGTCAGAAATAATCTCCAACTACTTCATGAGAATTTCAAAGATCAAGGACCAACTAGCAGCTATTGGAGACTCGATGGACGATGTAGAGCTTGTGACTACTACAGTTAATGGTTTTCCATCTTCTTGGGACCCATTTGTTCAAGGAATTTGCGCAAGAAGTAAATTACCCAAATTTGACAAGTTGTGGATAGATTGTACCAAAGAAGAATCTAGATTGATATCCAAGTCATAGAAGACAAATGATGAAGAAAACCAAGCTCTTTCTACTCATGTGAATAAAAGGAAAGAAAGGAGAAATACCAGTCCAAAGAAGGCTAGAAGATCAAACCACAAGAAGGATGTATCAAAAATTAGATGCTACAATTGCAAGAAGTTGGGACATTACGCTTTTTAATGTCCTCACGAGAAAGGAAAGAAAAGACATCATGCACATGTAGTAGATATGGAAGAGTCCACACCTCATAAGAAGGAAAAGGAATCAAAGGATGAAGAATATGTCTTTGTTTCAGTGCTCACAAGTATTATCACTCAAGGAAGGGATATTTGGCTCTTGGATAGTGGTGCTCCCAAGCAGATGACCGGGTTCAAAAGTTCCCTTATGAATTTGACAGAGAAGAGTTCATCCCTTCAGGTAGAGCTTGGGGATGATTCCAAACATGCAGTAAAAGGAGTAGGAGAAGCCTCCTACCAACTTGATTCAGGTAATTCTATCTCAAATAAAGATGTGTTGTTTGTACAAGGCTTGAAGAAGAATCTTTTTTCTATTTCTGGTTTAGAACATAAAGGTTTCAGGGTAGCCTTTATGGATGGCCAAGTTCTTCTATGGCCCAAGAATTCAAGCATAGATTATGCTACCGTGATTGGTGTCCAAGAGGGAGGATTGTACAAATTGAAAGGACACCAAGAACAAGCCCTTGTACACAATAGTACTAGCTCTAGTGAGTTATGGCACCAAAGACTTGCTCACTTAAATTACAGAGCAATACCAGTTTTGAGCAAGATGGTTACAGATCTACCAGATATGCAGTTAGAACGTGATGGAGTATGGAAAGGATGCGCACTTGGAAAGAATGCCAAGGGAATTTTCTCAAGCAATGACAACAGATCCAAAGGGATATTGGACATCATACATTCATATTTATGTGGACAAATGTCAATGCCATCACTAGGTAACTTTGTATACTATGTCATTTTCATAGATGATTACTTACGTAAGACATGGATATATTTCTTGAAAGTGAAAGATGACGTTTTTAGTAAGTTTCAAGAATTCAAGGCTTTAGTAGAGAATCTCTCTAGAAGTAAGATTAAGATCTTGAGTTCAGACAATGGAGGTGAATGCACCTCAAATGAGTTTAAAGGCTTCTGCAGGGAAGCAAGAATCAAGAACGAGCTAACAACTCTTTACAACCCCCATCAGAATGGGGTTGTAGAGAGAAAGAACAGATCTATCGTAGAAGCAACTAAAGTGATGATCCATGACCAAAGTTTACCCATGCATCTATGGGCAGAAGCATCTAGTATAGGCATGTATGTCCAGAATAGAAGTCCTCATAAGATATTGGGGAACAAGACACCTAAAGAAGTATTCACCGGAAAGAAACCAGAAGTCGTACACTTGAGAATATTTGGTTGTCCGATGTACATACATGTTCCCAAGGAAAAGAGAATGAAGCTAGAACCTTCAGGAAATAAGGGCATCTTTGTTGGATACAATCATACTTTGAAGGCTCATAGAATATACATACCCGGACAGAGACAGATTGAAATTAGTTGGGATGTGACATTTGACGAAGATGAAGCCTTCAAGAAATCTAGAGAGTCTCACATAGACGAGGACATAGAGGAGCAGGAGCCTCCAAGGGATGCAGTAATGGTTGGCCCTACTCCAGAAGAACTCATTCCATAATATTGGAATGAGACAGTAGAGCCCGAGAGACTTGTAGATCCACCCAAAGAAGCTACAACTACTAGGAAAAGACCAACATGCCTTCATAACACTTTGCAAGAAGATGAAGGACATGCAGCTCCCAAAGGCTCTTTTAGAGAGAGCAAGATACCACACAAGTTTTCCAACTATGTGGCGTTGATGAGTAAAATCATCAATTCATAACCTTCAACTTTTGAGAAAGTTGCTAAGCAACAAGTGTGGAAGGATGTCATGATGGAGGAGTACTAGTCCATCATGAAGAATGATGTGTGGGAAGTGGTTCCGAGACTAGAAGGGAAATCGGTAGTGACTTCCAAGTGGATCTCCAAGATCAAGCATGTTGTAGATGAAAGAATAGAGAAGTACAAAGCGAGATTTGTGGCCAGAGGGTTCTCCCAGAAAGAGGGAGAAGATTACGACGAGACATTTTATCCGATAGCAAAGTACACTTCCATCAAATCTATTATCACTATTGCTTCCATGATGGGATGGAAATTGCACCAGATGGATGTCAAGACTGCTTTCTTGAATGGTGTAATTGAAGAAGAAGTGTACATAGAGAAACCACAAGGTTTTGTAATCCATGGGAAGGAGTCCCATGTTTGCAAATTAAAGAAATCTTTATACGAGCTTAAGCAGGCACCCAGAGCATGGTATGCCAAAATAGAGATATCTTATGAGCTTGGGGTTTACCAAGAGTGATGCAGAGCCCAACCTTTATTACAAGGTTGAATATGGTTTCCCATTGATTTTTGTCCTATATGTGGAGGACATGTTTCTTACAGGCTAGAAGCTCATAGATGGGTGCAAGAGGGAGCTCACTTCAGAATTTGAAACGAAGGATTTGGGTTTGATGCACTATTTCTTGGGATTAGAGGTATGACAGAGATCAGACGAGATTTTCCTTAACAAAGGAAAATATACAGTTGAGATCATGTAGATATTTGGGATGATGGACTACAAGTCCATGGTCACACCTATGGTTACGAATCTGAAGCTCTTGAGTGATTCATCTTCCGATTTGGTTGATCCCACAATGTACAGACACTTTATTGAATCCTTGATGTACCTGGTTAACACCAGGTTGGACATATGCTTTCCGGTTAACACCTTGAGTCAGTACATGGTTGAGCCTAGACATGTACATTGGATAGCAACAAAGCATGTGTTGAGGTACCTGCATGGTACAGTGGGATATGGAATTAGATATGTCTCAGATGGAGAAGTTAAGTTGCAAGGTTATACATACTCTGATTGGGCAGGGAGTGTAGTGGACCGGAAAAGCACATTAGGATGTTGCTTCAGTTTGGGATCAGGTATGATCTCATGGTTGAGCATAAAACAAACGTCGATGACACTTAGTACAATAGAGGCAAAGCATATTGCAACCAATGTTGCAAGCCGAGAAGCAATGTGGCTTTGAAATTTGTTTGTAGGGTTACTTGATCTAGAGTTGGAACCAACTTTGATATACTGTGATAATCAAAGTTGTGTGAATCTTTCATAGAATCCATTACATCCGAGACATGGTGCAGAGAGGAGTAGTGGAGTTTCAGTACATATCCATAGATGAGTAGATAATGAACATTCTCACCAAGCCTCTGTATAGAGTGAAGTATGAGTAATTCAGAGACAAGCTTGGCGTGATGCAAAATGTCTACTCTTGTTGAGAGGGAGGTGTGATGTTTCTCCTCCAACAGGATTCCCCTTTGGCCAAGGGTTTCCTAGATCAGTCATGTGAGGTGACTGAGGGAGTAATGTGTAGCCTAGTACAAGTCTTGCCTACGCCATGTGAGGTGGCTAGGTGTGAATAAGACTTGTAGCATGGTCTTGGACCATGGCATAGCCTTGGGGCTATGGTCATAGTATTTCCCAGTGGATGGGTGTGAATAAGACTATTGGCAGAGGAGAAACATCACAACATAGTCATGAAGACTATGACAGTAGTTGTGTGCTACTGGGTTTCATGGTAGTAGTTGTGTACTACTAGTTGATTGTAGCATATGGCAGTAATTGTGTACTATTTGACAGCATGGTAGTAGTTGTATGCTACTAGTTGATTAATACATAGTCGTGGAGACTATTGTAGTAGTTGTGTACTACTGGATTGCATGGTATTAGTTTTGTGCTACTAGTTGATTACAACATAGTCATAGAGAATATGGCGAAAGTTTTGAGCTACCGATGTCATGGTGGTAGCCTTGAGGCTACTAGATGATTGCAGTATAGTCTTTGGGCTATTGTAATAGTCATTGGACCACCATAAAAAACATCTTGGGAGAATACCTCCCTAGTTAAGAGGGAGTGTTGATGGTTTGGTAGTTGTGGGAGGTATTTTCCTCCTAGACAACCTTTCTCATAAGAGAAGAAGATTCGATAAGTCAAAGGAAGACCAATGAACAGTGGAAGAACACCTCGGAAGAGAAGTCGGCCCACAGGAAAAGAATAAAGTGGAATTAGAACCTCCAAGAAGAGAATTCGACCCACAGGAAAAGATAAAGGGAAATAAAATTTCCCAGAGAAGAAGTCGGCCCCAGCTAAAGTGACTTGAAGACTATAAATAAGGTGACGCCTTGCTTATTTGTACACACTCACTCACTCATCTCTCACTCAAGAAGAAGGCGTTAGTTTGAGGCAAGGAGAAGGCATAGCACTGCAACATTAGAGGTTCTTGGTTATTCTCGATGGTGGTTTCTCTTGTGCACTCTCTTAGAGAAGAGGTGTGCTATCTTGTATGGTGTTGTTGTTGCAGCTATTTGGTGAGCTAGTCATATTTGGTGTTCTATATTTGTATTAGGGTTTCTTCATTATATGTTGCTCTCGAGAGCTTATTCATGGTTGGATTATATAATTGGACATAATCTATCTAATAAAGCTTGGTTGGGTTTTTCCCCGAGTTTGGGATTTTCCCAGGATAACTCTCAGTGTCTTCTTGTACTTGTTTATGTTGCTCATATTTTTAGTATATGATATATGATTGTTAATGTAAAAGAAAATATAAGTACACTAGTAATCCTAATGCTCTGAAAGTTATGAAAATCTAACAATGGAAATATATCACTACATGTTTAGTTCTACTTGTTCTCTCTAATGAAGAATGCTATAGATGGTTAGAGCGATTTTTTTAGGAGATATGCTTGTGGATTCTCTACTACTACTTGGATGATCATTGCTAGGGTTTTGATGGATGAAAAATTTATTAAGTAAGTGGTCACTTTTCATCTTGTGGTTATGTTTATGAATGCTTTTAAGTGTAATATTGTTTCTCTAGTGTTAGCTAAGCTTTCTCTTGAATTATTCTTGAACAAACCCTTATTGTCAAAATTCTTGGAAGGTGTCTAGTAGAGAACCTTTCCTTGATTTATCCCCTATTAGAGGATCTCTCAGGGTTAGTATTGGACAACCTCTAGGTATCACCCTAAAACAAATACACACATTTCTCTCCAAAGGGATCCTTGATTGACCCCATATGCCCCAGAAAAGAGTAGGAACTAGTCTTTTCTCCCAATAGTCAATCATTGTTTTCTGAATTATACTTTCTTTTTGTTGTTTTAGGGTTAACTTAGGGTTTTCTTACATCAATTTTTCATTTACATACATAAAAGACTAAAATGTTTTAGCATTTTGGCATGTTGTTGACCTAAATTACATTGTTTAAACCCTAATTTATATTTCTGAAATGTCGTAACAACATTTTAGGGAAAAACATCTAGGGTTTTAGGGCTATTTATTGCTCTCTAATTTTGTGATTTATTGGTAATTAAAACCCTAATTTAGCTCACTATTTAGCCCTCTTTATTCATTGAATTATTGCATGTTAAAGGGCTATTTTATTTGTTATTGTAATAACCTACTTTATTGCTATAATTTTATATCTTGTTCATAGTTTTACAACAACCCTAGACTTTTTCTTCATTTTAGGTATCTGGGGATCCACTCAAGCCTATACTTGACTTGGAAAACCTATTAAAATGATATAGATCTTCACACGGGGTCTTCACTTAGTGAACCCGTGACATAGCACATGTGTTCATGGGATATTAAAAAGAATACCCCTAATTTCACTAGATATTGATAAATACCTCCCAAAATCCACATGTTGAGCACCCCTCCCAATACATATTTCAATAAAAAATGTTATTTTTATTGGATAACCCTTTTTATACCCCACAATACCTATAAACCACTTGATACCCTGCATCCACCCCCAATACTTACAATATATTGACCTTATTTTTCACAATTAAAAAACACCCCTTTATGAATGAACATGATAAGATATTGGTCAATAAGGTGAATCCCCCGTGGATATTCATTACTTCAAATATGGAAATTGTCTAGTCTCACAACCTCACTAATACTTTTTCTATCCTTTTCATATGTGGCAGTTTGAGTAGTTATCTCGAGGGGGGCTAGACTTGATTCTGTCTTGCCCAGGGGTCCTTGGAAACTACCGGGGAAGCCTTTCTTGTGTTGGAAACTATTCCTTCACTAAAGAGAGGGAATCTATTGCACAGGTGACAATGATAACACCTTCCATGTTCCACTAGTCCTAATGCCTTATGAAGGCTTTGCACTTGGTGATAGATTGTGTGGTAATTATTTAGTGTCGTTGTCGTGGAGAATTGAGTCATTTTTCTTGAAAATCTAAAGTCTATGCTTCAACGTTATTTTGATGTGTATACATCAAAGCCTAATCTAGTTTACTCATTTTGTGACTCCATCAAGGGGAGAAACCCTTTTCCATGTACAAATTTTGAAGACCTTGTGCTTGTAAGGTGAAGCAAGCATTAGTGTAAACACATTGAAAATTCACCTTGGAAAATCCAAACTTATGTTTTTGTAGAAGGTGTCATCCTATTTTGTATAAAGCTCATTTTGTGACTCCATCAAGGGGAGAAACCCTTTTCCATGTACAAATTTTGAAGACCTTGTGCCTGTAAGGTGAAGCAAGCATTAGTGTAAACACATTGAAAATTCACCTTGGAAAATCCAAACTTATGTTTTTGTAGAAGGTGTCATCCTATTTTGTATAAAGCTCATTTYGTGACTCCATCAAGGGGAGAAACCCTTTTCCATGTACAAATTTTGAAGACCTTGTGCCTGTAAGGTGAAGCAAGCATTAGTGTAAACACATTGAAAATTCACCTTGGAAAATCCAAACTTATGTTTTTGTAGAAGGTGTCATCCTATTTTGTATAAAGCTCATTTCGTGACTCCATCAAGGGGAGAAACCCTTTTCCATGTACAAATTTTGAAGACCTTGTGCCTGTAAGGTGAAGCAAGCATTAGTGTAAACACATTGAAAATTCACCTTGGAAAATCCAAACTTATGTTTTTGTAGAAGGTGTCATCCTATTTTGTATAAAGCTCATTTYGTGACTCCATCAAGGGGAGAAACCCTTTTCCATGTACAAATTTTGAAGACCTTGTGCCTGTAAGGTGAAGCAAGCATTAGTGTAAACACATTGAAAATTCACCTTGGAAAATCCAAACTTATGTTTTTGTAGAAGGTGTCATCCTATTTTGTATAAAGCTCATTTTGTGACTCCATCAAGGGGAGAAACCCTTTTCCATGTACAAATTTTGAAGACCTTGTGCTTGTAAGGTGAAGCAAGCATTAGTGTAAACACATTGAAAATTCACCTTGGCAATTCCAAACTTATGTTTTTGTAGAAGGTGCCATCCTATTTTGTATAAAGTTGCAGATTTTCAAATGAAGGGATTGTAGCACTATGGGAACTTAATGAATCGTATCCTCATATTGATATTAAGGATATTCCTAGGTATCCAAATAAGCTCCCTCCAAAATGGGAAAATAATATTGTGAAGTTTAATGGTGATTCTCTTTGTGCTATTCCACATATTGACTATGTTTCAAAGCTTAATGTAAGATATGAGGATGTTCTAGGAATATTATCTATATTATTTTTGGGAGAAGATCAATGGAGATGGGTCAAGAATTTCACTGGCCCGAGGAAGATAACTTCTCTTGCAGGTTTGATCTGAGTCTTTCTCAAATATCGTGGCCCTCATTCTCAAGAGTATGAAGGGATTTTTGAACACCTTATGACATCCCTAGATGGATATGAAGAACCATCCCATAATGATATGAAGAATCAATTACAACAAGAGCATATTGATGAAGAGATTTCTCATGCTCCCATGCTAAAGCAAGAACCATCTCATGAATGTTGAGCCACACACTTATACTGAGAGGGGGGGGGTTGAATAAGTATAAGACATTTTTTTACTTTTTTCAAACATTCATCAACCATAAGAAAACAATTGCATATTAATTGCAAAACATGGAACACAAGATTTACGTGGAAACCCTTTTGGGAGAAAACCATAAAAATTTTCTTTGTAATTCTTTGTAGGAACTAAACTATTGTTACAAATATTTGTAGACACCAATCCCCACTGATACAAATCATGGTAGGCACCAACCTGCTCTTACAGATATTTGTAGACACCAATCTACTAGAGATACCAATCCCCACTGCTAAGCACCAACTTAGTAAGAGACACCAATCTCTTTCAGATCTTCGTAGACACCAATCCCTGCCACTAAGAACCAACTTAGAAAGAGACACCAATCCCCACCACTAAGCTCCAACTTAGCAAGAGACACCAATCTTCGAGTTGCACCAACCTTCACCAAGTATGCTTTCTATTTCTGCCTTCACCAAGTCTTCTCACTACTCTTTCCTTGACCATGTCTACTCACTGCTTTTGCCTTCACTAGGTCTACTCACTACTTCTATATTTACCGGGTCTGACTAAAATTTGAATTTCCAAATGGAAAATTTCCCAAAGCTTGTTGTTTTGGGCCTCTTCCCAAGAACAAACTTGTACAGCATGCCACGTATCCAATTTTGCAAATCTAATTCTAAAACTTTTTCGTGAGGTACTTATGTATGTCTCCTCAATCTTTACCAAATATCAATGTTTGAAACATCCCATAAAATAAGTTATAGAAAAAGTGCCAAGCTGACTTGTTTGGAAATGATTTTAGGAGCATTCAAGAACCCTAACTTCCATAGAGCATATCTTGGAAAGTATAGAAAAAAACATCTGATATTTTTACCACATGTACACCAAGAAATCTCCTCTATCTCTGGAAAATCTCAGGGTCTAAAACATCCCAGAAAATAAGTTGTAAAAAAATGCCAAGTTGACCTGTTTGAAATTGATTTCAGGAGCATTCAGGAACCCTAACTTCCACAGGGAATATTTCTGAAAGCGTAGTGAACCGACATCTGATATTTTTACTAGATGTACACCAAGCTCTCTCCTATGTCTTTGCAAAATCTCAAGGTTTGAAACATCCCAAAGAATAAGTTATAGCGAAAGTGCCAAGATGACCTGTTTGAAACTGATTTTAGAATCATTTAGGAACCCTAACTTCCACAGGGCATATCTCCGAAACTATTGTGAACCAACATCTCATGTTTTTACCACATGTACACCAAGATCTCTCCTATGTCTGTGCAAAATTTTAGGGTCTGAAACGTCCCTGGAAACAAGTTAATCAAAAGTGCCAAGATGACCTGTTTGAAATCATTTCAGGAGCATTCAAGAACCCTAACTTCCATATGGCATATCTCTAAAAACACAACGAACCAACATCTGCAATTTTTATCGCAAGTACAACAAGATCTCTCCTCCATATCTTCCAAATTGCAAGGTCTGAGATGTCCTAGAAAAAGGTTCTCGTGAATATGTCAAGATGACCTGAAACCGATTTCACAATTCAATCTTTGCTAATCTATTTTTTACACACTCACTTTCTCTCAATGATTTATCTTTTTATACTTTTTCATAACCCTTCATGGAGGGACATGTCCCTTAATTAAATAATTAATTCCCAATACTATGGGAAAATACCCCAAATTCCATGGGAAAATACCCAAAACCATGGGAAAATACCCCAAATGCCATGGGAAAATACCCCAAACCCATGGGTCTGAAACGACCATTTCACTTTTTACTTTTTCACATGCACCACTTTTTTAATATACTTGTAGACCTATATATATAAATCAATCTTTCAATTGTTGTGTGTATTGTAATGCTACAATATGACATTAATGACATCATTACTTCTTTGACATCAATGACAATAATTCCAACAATGAACCCATACATGAAGACTTTGAAGATCAAGCACCTCAAGACTTCGTTGAACAACAAGAACATGAAGGAGAGATTTGTTGGTCTCCCATTTTGCCACATTTTGATACCATTTTCCCTTATTATTATCCCACTATTACACTTGAACCAAGCCTCATTATTCCAAGAATCCATGTTCCTAAGCCTAAAACCTTGCAACAAGCTTTTAAGAGGTAACATTTGCTTATTATAATTAATTTCCAGTTTTTAATAGGTTTAATGAGTTTTTGGGAACTAATGTTTGCCTATGAAGAATTGCAGTTCAATTCCTACACCCACTATGGAGTTATTGTGCCTAGGTTTGGAGGTTTTCCCACTTGTGTGCGACCAAGGAGAAAAAGAGCATATGGGTTTTGTAGATCCGATCCCCTGCATGGTTCATGTGCTCTGGCTCAAGTTCTAGATCCTTCACAAGAGCACCAGGCCCCGGTCTAAGTGCAAAGTCAAAGCTTCCTTGTGCACATGTCGTTTGTGGGAATCTTCCTAAACAAAGAAGAGATGTTATTCATATGCATTATTTCATACAAATAACAATGAGATCAAAACCGACTCCTTTAGGGTTCATTTCAATTGTTAAAGATATCAGATAGATCGTGGATGGTTACAATTGGTAGATTTGTTGTTGCCTTTGTCAATTTTGGGTGTTTTGTTCACGAGAGCGCAAAGGCATAGTCTTATTTCTCCGTGTAGAGTTCTATATGTATGTAATGCTCTAATGCAATCAAGTTAGTAAGAGACAAAGGGATAACTAATCCATGATACTGTAGCTATTTGTTTTGGGATCCGAGAGCATCCTTGGTCATTGTTATTTTTCATTCAGACTTGATTATTGTAATGGAGCACATGTTGTGAGTGCAAACTATGTTTTTAATGAACGCATTTCTTTTATAACTTCATGGTGTTCCTTTAATCGTATTCCTGTAGGTTTATAAGGCATGCCACTGATTGGCAAGGGCCCACCAACCAGGGGAGCAACACTGTGTATGTTGTTGCTTGTATAGTTTTAATTTTGTAGCAGTCGCTTATTCCATTAACAATTTTGATTGCTAATGTTCCATCACAACTTCATAATTGTAACGAGTTTTAACCCGTGAATGGTTCATTAAATCGTTTGTGTGAGTCTTTGTTACAATTTACATGATTGGAACTAATAGTTTGAGTCCATCGCTCGACATAACCAATAATGATATCTCCATATTCTCAGGGATAAGCATTTACATTTGTATGGTTTTCCATCTCATTGAAATCACAGTGTAGTTCTTTGGTTAATGCAAGTTTTGAAGTTTTGTTTGTAGTTGTAATTACATAGTCATGTATAAGATCAGTTCAATCACTAACGAAATGACATCACAGTATGGAACTGTCCCGAACCTTCTTGTGAGAGTTGGTCCCCAGGGATTTGTAATTGTCTTTTGGAAGTTTTCAATATCATTCCAGATACATAGTTAGTACTAAACAATGTATGACAACCGAGTCACATCTCTGTATAAGAAACTTGTTTATATAGAAGAATGGCCATACCACCATGAGTTCATCACATTGAATGTACTAATTGTGGGTTTAAGCATTAGATTCATTGCTCATAGGTTTTACTTCTGGACTAATAAACTCAATCTAAGATCAATAGTGTATGAATGGAGATCCAATACCCTCGTAGTTAACTATTTAAATGGAATGGTTTGAGTAAAACTTATGATCATAGTTAATATTGGTGCACTTGCATGGAATTACAAGGACAAGTGTGGCATTCCCCCTAAAACTTGCATACACCATATCTATACTCAAGAGAATGCTAGACATGTTTGACAACCACAATGCCACATGAACCCCACTCTAAAAGATATTTTGAAGGAAGAACTCCAAAAATTACTGAATGCCAACTTCAAATACCCCATCTCAGATAGAAAGTAGGTTTCACCACTTGTCATCATGCCCAAGAATAACGATAACTGGAGAACTTGTGTTGACTTTATGGATCCTAATAAAACAACCTTGAGAGATTATTTTCCATTGCCATTTATCGTTCAGGTGTTGGATACCTTGTCAAGCAAACAATACTTTTCCTTCCTAGATGGTTTTAGCGGGTATAATCAAATATAGATTACACTAGAAGACCAATAAAAAACCACATTGACATGCCCGTGGGGGACCTTCGCCAATAGATTTTTTCCATTTGTTTTATGCAATGCCCTTGCCACAATTGAAATGGCAGTGTTAGGAAATTTGTTTTATTTGATTGATGAATGTGTAGAAATTTATATGGATGACTTCTTTGTTTATGGTGATACCTTTAAAGAAGCACTTGGTAATTTGGAAAAAGTCTTAATTAGATGTCAGGAAGCTTACCATGCTCTAAGTAATGAGAAATGAAGGATGTTATCAAAAGAAGGTATCATTCTCGACCATCACATTTCTAGTGCAGGTATCAAGGTAGACCCAGCCAAAATCGAAGTCATCATGGATCTTCTAGTACCACAATCACAAAAAGAGGTAAGAATTTTTTTGGGTCATGTTGATTATTATAGGAGAATAATTTTACAAAGATTGAAACACCAATCTTCTGTTGATTAAGGTTGGTTGTCATTGATGTCAACCCTTGAAGAAAGACCCGTAGCACAAAGGTTTGGGTAATGGACCCAATAGTGTTTGATGTAAATATGACTCATTATTGT